>MUZC01001605.1:674095-699794 GCA_002072015.1 Radix auricularia
GGGGGGGTAGGATCTCTTACAATTATAATGAGAGACATTTGTTTGTTTGTTGTTTTTGTGTTGTTTAGTTTGTTTGCTTGTTTTTAATTATTTTTTAAAATAAAATTTAAAATTATTACAGAAATTATAATTACGTCATTTGCAGCACATTTAGCATACACACGCTTTCATTATTTTGCCGTCCTTCGAAGCGGTAGTGTCCCATCTTGATTTGAATTCTGTGTACATGTCCCATTCCGTTTATAATCGGAAAATCCCTCCCACCCCCACTCTTCCCCTTTAAGGAAGGGGAAATTTTAAGTTGTAAATGACAAGTCGATTGGGGTTTATTTCCTTATTCTAGTCATGGCTTTTCCTCCATCTAATGTTTTGATCGTATGTCTCATTTCGAATCATAAATAAATATGTCATTTAATCTTAAACTGAGTTTGCCCAATTTACATACATATTTTAATTGTATTTTCTATTGCATGAATACAGACTTAATTTTTTGTTTACCTTATACCATTATAGTGACTTATTAATACCGACATTTTGTGAGTGTAAACACCTCTTTAACCAAGATTACCCATGATACTTCTTATTCCCGAAGTTCCAGTCCCAGCGCACTTCATCATGTTTTTATAAGCTCCCCCCCACCCCCGCCTCGGGTCATCACTTTGGGTTGAATTTTCGCCCATATCTTTCTTTATTTATTTTTCAAAAATGGCCTGGTATTGTACACACTTTGGTGACGAAAGTTGTTTGGAATATATATAGATCTATATATATTTGTAAAAAACATAATTTAAAAAAAAAAAATATATATAATTTGATGGAATTCGATTAGATCCTCTGTCGATTGCGTTTACAACACTTAATGAACTTAAGTGCAAATAAAAAATTGTGAACTTTATTAAGTGATTTTTTAAATAAAAAAATTTATTAAAAAAAAATCTAGCCCAGTGTTACTAAGTTGCACATGCCACTATGATGGATAATATTAAATTATTAAGAGATATTTTTGTTGTTCCTTTGATTAAAAAAAAAATGTCTTTCCGATTTTTAAATGTCTAAAATATTTTCAACTTATTTTATTTAAACAATCTCAGACTGTAAATGTCCTTTTCTTTAACATATGCTACAAGATACGATACACGGCGTAGCATACGCCGCACACTTGCTCATCATAGATAGTGCAAAGAACGGGAAAGGGGGGGGGTGAGAGAACGGACACAAACATCTGAACGATGTAATGAAACAAAAGCGAGTTACGTGGAGACATGTGCACAGTGGTTGTTGTTACCTGCCCCCCCCCCCTTTATTACCAATCCTTGCCAACCACAACCTGTGATTTGCCGGCAATAGTGTTAGTCATGTTCGAAAAATTAGAGAATAGAACGGGCAGAAAAAGCATTTTATTTTTAAAAAAAAATCCCTCTGGGGCTTGAACCCATGCCTTTCAGCGTGTTAGGCGGACGTGATAACCATTGCACTACGAATATGTTATTCTGTGAATGGACAATTCAAGTGGACGCAAGAAGCATTGTTGCCACCACACCCCCAGTGGGGTTCATTCGTCATGCTAATTTGCATATGCTCATTTGCACATGCCTATTTAAGTGAATTATATATATAGATTATTTATCCTCTGCCTCTTATATTACATATGCAGTGAATAAAGTTTATACACACTATCACTCACACTTTTCAAAATTCCAAATAAACAATGTCCATTTAAAATTATGCGTTCTGGTTTTACTACTTGTGTGCGTGCGTACACAAAATTGAGGGGAAATTCATTTTAGATAATTATTGATGGCCATTTCTATTTTAAGTGGTTGTATAATTTTTAAAGGGAACACAATCAAGCGTGGACCTGTGATCTATTTAAGTATACACCGTTCATATTTATATTTACAATCTCTTGGCAACGCTTCATAAGAGTGATCTCCCCTTTGAGAGCATGCTTCTAATATTGTAAAAGTAACAATTAATAAATGACACTTTGAATGACTTGTTTTAGATTTTATTTTGATTGTGCACACAAAAAGAGTTTATTTTGATGCGTAAAAGGTAAACAAAAAAAAGTGTACGAGTTGACGTTGTAATTATTTACAGTGGCGTACCTAGGCCTAGGGAAGGGGAGAGGAGGTCCAAATTCGAAAGTCCCCAGGCCCAGGCCTCCAAAATTATTTTTTCTATAAAATATGACGCCATTGGTAAAATTCAGGGGCCCAAAAGATGCAAAGCCCCCCCCCCTCTGTCCGCCAAGTCCCTAGCTGGCCTAGCTACGCCACTGATTATTTAAAATATTTAATTGAAATTGTAAGTAATGTAAGTTAAGTCAGGACGTTTGCTGCTGTGTAACTGCAATGTTACCGTGTAACACAGCTTACAGTGTTGAAATGTGAAAAGCAAAATAAAAAAAAGATTAAATTAAGATTCAAAAAGTTTTAGTTACCACATTTAATTAACTTTAAAATAAAGGGTGATCTATTCATTTATTGTCATGAGTCATATTAATATTAAAATGACAGGTCTTTCGTCAAGATTCACTCATACTGGGCCTGGGAAAGTTCCAGCTACAGCCGCAAACTGTCACTGAATCAAAGCTCAGCTACTATCACCTGTGGCTGTGATTCATGTTGAAAATCCACTGTAACATAATATATGCAATATTTTAATGTCTTATTCTTTTAAATAATACTAATGTATATTGGTAATAGTTTTGGAGCCATAAAAATAATAATCAACACAGTAAATCACAGTCACAGTGCTCAATGACCCATTTATTTATCTAGGCTATTATAAAATATAAATGTATTTTTAAAAATATATTTTAAATTTAATGGGATTAAAATTCTAATAATTTAAATAAATAAACCAATACATAAATAGCACTTATTTTTAAAAAGAATTGTATTTTAGTTTAAATTTAGATATTTAATAGTTTTGTTCCATCTGTTACTACTTGCAGAAACAATGGAGCGGAGGCATTTAACATTAAAAGAAAAATTAACTGAACATTATCATAAACGTGATTTTAAGCCTAAAAAAACATCAGCATCCACATATGGAATGATATTTTATTGGATGATGTCCGTCTCATTAATACTTGAGGGAATCTTCATCCTACTTCCAAATTATTTCAAAGATGATGAAAACGTTTTCTTCTTGGAAACACTAAATTTTAGTTCATACAGATGTGCTCAGCTTATTGCTGTGTGGCTTTTTGTAGCATCTGCTGCCAATTGGTCTTTAACACATTATTCAAGCATCAATCATGTAGTGAAAGAGACAAAAGACAAGTGTTACCCACATATACTTGAAGTGCCAACAGGTAAATACAGAATGTAATTTCATAATTAAAAATTAACTTTTCACCATGAGAGGGAATTCGCAGCTCTATGATTCATTATTTTTTGTCTCAAATATGACAATAGCTGAAGATTATAATAATTTTCAAAATTATGTACCTACCTGTTCATGTACAACTAAAATACCTGATATGTGTAAATGATGTTTAAAATAATGATCTACATCTATTATTAATAGGGCTGTTATCGATTAATATAAAATTAATCATTAACTTTTGAAAAATTACCAAATAATCAATCAATGATTTTGATTAAAGCTAAAAATAAGATGTATGATGTCATTAAACTGAAAATTTCAAGGGAAGTAACATAAAGAGACAATTCACATTTTTTAAAATTTAGATATAAGTAGTTCAATTTAATGTCAATCATTTTAAATTGTGTTATTGTTAATTTAGTAAAAACAATATTTAATTGTTGATATCATTTTCCTTATAAAACAGCTTATTTGAAAGTTTACACTTTAAAAATACTTTTTTTTAAAATGGAGACGTTTGTACGTAAAAAAGCAAATATTTTTAATTATTAATAATTGATTATTTATTGATAAATTGATCTTATCATTACAAAGATTTTCCATAATTTTAATACCTATTTTATCGATTAAAATAATTTTAATCGGTAAATTTTTTTTCCGAATAATCAAGAAATTAATTGATAATTTCCGCAGCCCTTTTTATTAATTTAGATGAATTTTCTATAGGTCTGCTCTTCCATACTTTTTTTTGTGATTATTACTTAGGCGTATTTAAATATACTGGTACTGTGCATTTTAATGGGAACTTACAATATCAAGTTTTTGCAAAGCAGAAAATTTCCATCTAATTAAAAACATTAAATTATGTACACACATTTCAGGCTGGAAAACATGTTTAACATGCATGCTTGATGTTCCCCAAAGATCTCACCATTGTACTTTGTGCAATCAATGTATTCTAAAGCGGGACCATCATTGCTTCTTCACTGGGTCTTGTGTGGGTTACCACAACCAACGCCATTTTGTAATCTTTTGTCTGTATAATTGCCTGTCCCTTTTGTATGCTGGTTATCTTCAGCTCGCTTATTTAAATGAGGTAAGAAGTTACTATTTTTAAGAAATCTGTTATTTTTTAATTAAAAGTATATTTTTAATCACTACTTAGATTCATGCAATGTCATGTAATAATATTAATATTGTAATCAGAAAACAATCAAACCACCTACAAAAAACAGCAATTTTAAAAAAATATTTTTTTTATAAAAAAGTAACTTTACTAATTATATATACATCTGAGAAAACAAATGATTTATTTTTAAAAATTAGTCACAATGTTAATTAAACTCAAACTAATTCCATTTCTAAGAGATTTAAGAACCAAAAGATTATTGTAGCGACAACATAAATACACTTTTAACAACTTAATATTTGCAGGAATTTCCAATCTTCAGCAGTGCTGCTGTGTTTTATATCCCTGGGGTGGCATTTTGGCAATGCCTTACAGGAACTACATCTGTCTTGGATATATTTGTGCTCACTCATTTGTATCTCACAATTTTCTGTTTTGGAGTCTCTTTCTTCTTCTTTGGATGGCAAGTCATCATCATATCCAGAGGACAGACATCTTATGAGGCATGGAAACAAATTACGGTCTACAGACACAGATCAATTTTAGATAACTGCCGCAGCACATTTGGAAGTCCATTAGAGTTTTTTATGTGCATTTTGTTTCCTGTGCGCTTAAAAATGCAAGGTGATGGAGTCAAGTGGACCATCACCCCAAAAGCAGAAAAGGGTCAGTAACTAAAAATCATTTTCAACTTGGATATTCTAAGCTCACAGAACTTTTATTTTGTTTTAGTTAATCCACAGTGTTTTACATGTGTAGAAATACACTGAAGTTAATATTAATAAATAATGTATCGTTAACTAAGGTTCATATCTGAGTAATGTAATTATTGATTTCCATACAATGTCAATGTGGTTCTTTGGAATTTTGCATTCTTTTATTTATTTTATTGAAATAGTGAAATTGTAAGTTATTTTTTATGTGCAACATAAATCATAACAATTTTTATAAAGCAACTTTAGAACTTAATTATTAAGAAAATGTATTATGACCAGACATAAATTTGTTTTACACATTGAAATTTATTTTTCTATAAGGATTGTATTTTGAAAAATTAAATCTGACAAATTAACATTGAATTGTTTATCATCTTACACACTTTAATAAGAAATGCTTAAGATTTCAAATATATATTTTTTTCAATTTTATGATTATGAATATCAAACAAACTATTATTTTTCTTAGTATAAAATAGTAAAAATATATTTTTAAAAAGTATATTTATTTAATTATCTCTCAAAACTGAAGAAATTGTTTTTAAATTAAAAAAAAAATTAAATTCTGTTGAAAAAATTAAAATTGGAATTCCAGTTGGAAAAGAAAGTATAATATTAAGAAGAAAAAAGAAGAAAGAAATGATACTTTAATCCATCTATATATTCTCATATTTAAAAAAATCAAATAGAGCTTTCTTAAAAGATATTTTTTTTAAAATAACAAAATAGTTTAATCATCAATTTGAGAGACAACTGATGAGTTTCAGACTTCAAAATTGTAAATATCAGAATACTGTCATTCAAAAATGTTGATAAGTAAGCAAAAACAACATGAATAAAACTATTTTCCAAACTTTACCAGTCCATAATGAATTTCACATTCTAAAAACTTTTAATATTGTAAAATGTGATTCAATAAAATAAACTTCAAATGAAAAATACTATATTGCTATTAATATATATATAATAAGTAGGAATAATTTTTAGAAAGTTCCTAAAAATTCAAGAGAAAATATAGATTAAATTATTATAACAAAAAGTTAGAGCAGTAATCATGATTATATTCATCTAACCAAAACTGTTTAATTAAATCATCTTAATCATGATACTACCATTTAGCTGGAATATTAAAAATGTTAAGACACTTTTAATTTTAGGTAGTGTTAATATTATGATGGAGCACTGCTTGATGTGGGATTTCCATTAAAATATGGTACCCATTTTTTTAAAATGCAACTATTTTCTTTTCTTTCTTGATTAAAAAGAACATTTGTTTTTAAAATCAATAACATCATTGTGATTCCTCGAGAATCTGACTTGCGTAAAAAAAAAAGTTATTATTAGACACTTGATAATCAACCAGAGAATTTTTATTTTGGATAATGACATGTAATGTGAAGTAGGTTTAACATGTTGGAACGGAAGGATAGATTAAATGAAATGTATTTTTATTTAAAAAATTTAAATACATTTTTAAAATTTGCTTTTCATAAAAGCTACATATCATATTATAAAAACACTTTTTTAACTTTTATTTTTATTTATAATCGCTTATCTTTTAATTTTATTTCTTTATTGTGACTGCTATGATGAAAAGATACAAATGGTTTGATAAAAACTTCATCAGCGTTTTTATTTTGAGTAGTGGTTAGTAAAGCTAACTACATAGCTTTTTTAAAATTTTCAGTGTATACACATTTGATCATTGATAAAAATTATTTCCCTTCCAGTCTGTTGTATTACTTCATTCTGCTTGGGCTTAAATTAATCAGCATTTGAAAACTTTTTAACTTTGGTGGTGGTAATAAATTTATATAATTGGCATTGCATGATAAACAAGCAGGTGCAAATTATTTATTCTACTTTTGAAAATTATTTGTTTATAACTAAGAACCAAGCAATGATACAAATTTTAGTTGTGTTAAATTTAAGAGTGAAATAATTATTTTAAAAAACATTACAAGACTTTTGATACCTTTTAAAATGAATTTTTAATATTATGTCTTACATTTGTGAAATAAAGCAAGTAGTTTCCTAACAACATATTATCTTTTTTTATTTATAGCATCAAAAAAACAAAACAAAAAAGAATGTAATCAATCAGAGTCAAATACTTTCAAATTAAAATGGTTAGGTATCCTTAATGTAATGTATCAATCAACTAAACAAAGGATTTAGAACCATTCAACAAAAGTGTTTTAAAATTATATTTAAATAGGTGTTTGGAAACTTTTTAAAGTAAAAAGTGTACGTTTTGAAATAAAACAAATATATTTTTTTAGTTTCCAAACACCTATTTAAATATAATTTTAAAACACTTTTGTTGAATGGTTCTAAATTAAAAATTAAAAATTACAAAATCATTTTTTTAAAGTAAAAAGTGTACGTTTTGAAATAAAACAAATATATTTTTTTAAATGATTTTGTAATTTTTAATTTTTGGTGTGTGTTGGGAGGAATTAAAAACTAAAACATTCATAAACATCTTCAAGCATTTGTGAATATATGGGACATTTATCACATTTGGTTATGACTGTCTTCAAACTGGTAAAAACTTTGTATATATTTAAAGACCTACTTAGGCAGAAGTTATTCAAATATAAAGTTTGAAAAGTTTTAGCTTCATAAAGAAAAATATGATTGTATAAAAATAACTCAATGAACAGGTAGAAAATAATAACTTCATATGAACACGTTTGGAAATAAATCAATATTAAACATTTATTATTTTATGGAACATAACTTCAAAACAAAGCCATTAGTGTTTCATATTTTCTGATGAAAGTATAAATGTTCAAGTTGAAGCATTTATTGTGATAAATTATTAATAACCCTTCAACAATTTACTTTCTTGCAAAGTTTTGAGTAGGTTTAATTTTGTAAAAATATTACATTATTTCAACTTCCATGAGAATAAGTTGGATGAGACATAAATATTTTATGCACAAAATGTTAATCAAGCTGAATAATATAATTAACTAAAAGACAATAGAGATCATTCTTAATGTGGAATAAACTCTAGCCTTATTTGATGTCTTCCAATTTTAAAAAATAATATGATAATTAAATGACTTCATGTACAAAGTGGGCAGATGTTGCAGGTTAATGGTGGTGTCAACGTTTACATGAGGGTTTGTTATTAATTATTTAACCTTTTTTTAAAATTTGCATACTAATATTTTAAATAATACAACAACAAAAAAGATCACTGGGGTTTTGTCACAATCAATACAGCAGATGGAACCAGTCCTGAAACACAAAATACAAACAGCAACTGTCTTTAATAAATATCTTGCAAAGAAAAAAAAACAGAAATACATTGTGATGAGTATACTGGGGAATATGAATAACATTATCTTCCCAACTATCTTCAGAATAACAAATATAAAATAACAATACTTTAAAAAACTATACTCAAAATATTCAAAGAAAAAAAAACTACTTACCTAATAAATCTAAAGGCATTTCCATATCCGTAGATGTAAAAACTTTTCTAGGGAATGAGGTCATGAGACTGAATGGTCCTGAAAGGTCAGTTCTATTCATTTCAACATACAACCTCACAGCACTCAAAGGTTCTTTAGCACCAAAAGTTTGTGTAAGTGCCTGTCCATTTGTCAGACGAATCTGAATATTAAAAGAATAAATCAAATTCAGCTCCAAATGCTGATGTTGTCTTTAAATGTAGCAATGTAAATTAACCATGTGAAATGTGCCACTCTATTAATAAAACAAAAATTTATTACATTTTTATTATTTTAGAACTTAGAGAACCAATCTACTGTTAATGTATTTGGCAAGTAAAAGCTAATATGTTCTATAGTCTTGTCATTTAGAATTTTAATATGCAAATAATATTTGAAAAAATAACTTTAAGTCAAGGATCTTATGTAGTAAAAAAAAAATACCAATTCTCCTGTTGTCTTTGTTAAAACATCAAATATCATTCTTTGCTTCAATATTGACATAAAGAAAGTGATATTTAACAAGGAAAGACTTTTGAACTTAAAAGATGTACTCTTAAAATGTCTAAAATTCTTATTCATCTATTAGACTAGCAGAAATTAAATAAGCACAAGGTTATCAAACATTTTTTAAAATTCTTATAATCATTGAAAAAGTATTATCTTTTCCTAAAACTAAATTTTCACAAATGACAGAAAAAATAAAACAGCAAAATTTTATCCTGCAAATAAAACCTTATATGCTGGCTTTGAAACAAAACCATTCATTATAATAACTTTGCTTTATATCACTTTCTCTAGCATTTTCCTTACATTGCAGTCTATAGGAAGAATTTTACAATTTTCACAATTTTGCATACCTGCAATTTACAGTCAGAGTATTCCTTTTGCACTTGAGGAGCAGAGGAACTAGATATAGTCTCAGGCGATACCGCTGTTACCGTTGGTGAGCTTGACTGTGATTCCTCTTTCTCTTTAGCAAGCTTATAAATTATTTAAAACAGTTATTTTCAGTTTTTAGTATTTACAATTGAAAATAACTACTACCTACAAGCACAAAGTTCTTTATTAAATAAGATTACCATATAAACTTATTCTAAAGCCCTTTTAGAACAAAATCTAGCAGTAAATGTTGGGGGTTGGCTTACGGGTGGGTCATAGGTGTGTGATTTCTACATGTACACTGAATATCGGTTTTGGGAGGAGTAAAGTGGAGGAGGGAAGGTGTCTCCTCTCATGGGCTTGTGTCGGTGTGTTAAAGCCTTTCTCGCTGGCATGGCTGTTCCCATCCCCCCTCAATATCAACATTGTCTTTGATTAATCTGCTTCTATTACACCATTTTCCATAACTCAAAAAATCTGTAAGTTTTTTTTTTTTTAGTTCCACTTAGATAGGTCCGACTGTAGTTTTAAAAAAAAAAAAAATGTGTACCATTTTGTTTACTCTGTCCTATTATTTGTTGGGGTCAGTATGCGAGCAGGCGACACACTTTTATACCATTCCTTTCCAAAAGAGGGGGGATGGGATTATGAATAATCAGGCTATAGAACAAGTATGTACAGTAATTATTGTCTCTACTATGTGCCAATGCTATAATTAACTTTATTTACAAAGTTACTGATGAACCAAAGTTGTACATTTCTGAAAAAACTGTTACCTTTGCTGCTCGATCCTTTCTGTCTTTCTCAATTTGATCTTTAACTCTTTGTCTAAAAAGAGGTCGTGTAGAATTTCAGTCAATGCATTCAACAATTTTTATCTTTGTGAGACTCAATAAATTTGTGCTGCATGGCACAAATCCCCCATTGTTAAACAACATTAAATTCGATGTGTCACTTTCTTTTTACAGTTGCGTTCAATTAAATATGAAATAATTGAAACCAGTTTAGGATACCAATGTTAATAAGTGTAGAATGCAGTACTATATTGCGTAAATTGCAATGCTAAGTTATTTCACTAACGTTTTCATAGTGAAGTTCTGAGGATAAAGATTAAAATTTAAAAAATTAAAACTATCAGGAAAATTTTTTTATTTAAAATTTAATTAACATTGAAAAAAGAAAAAGAAAATACTATGGTCTACCTTGCCAATTTCTCTTCATTTTTCTCTCTCCTTCGCTCTTCGGCTATCTTTTTCATTTCTGCTTCTTCTAATCTGAAAAATAATAACAATATTTTAGAAATTATAAATCACATAAGGACATATTACAAATTAAGTTATTTAAAATCAAGATGTCAGGATAATTAAAACAACAACACAAACTCTTTTAATAAAAAAAGTGAGTTAATTTAATAGTAAGCCATTTCAACAATTTAATTTTCGTGGATGATGCTTAATTTTAAAACCTAAGGGTGTGCCGGAATCCGGTTCTGCCGGATTTTGCACTACCCGGTGAAATTCGGTTACGCCGGATTTACATGTATCCGGAACAACCGGAATCCGGAATATACCGGATTTTGGAATTTGCCAGATTTTGTGACTCACCGGATCATAATCTGAAATAAAAGTAATTCTCTTTCCCGAATTCCACACGATAACGATACATTAATCGATTGTTTCGAGCGTTGAGCTTGTTTAATGTTTAATATTCCGAACATACCAGAGGCTAGAGTCAGCACCGCTAATAGTGGCCAATCAGCCCAATCCCATACATGATAGTGCGGGGATGAGTAATTATTATTCGTGACGTCATCTTAATCGCAATCACCAATGACGTTGTAACAGAAATACTAAGCAACTATACTGCCCAAGCGCCTGGCCGCCACCTTACCAAGCACGGCAGACGACCATCAAATTGCGTCAAGCCAGCAGGCCTGTGCTGACCTAGCCTATCTATGAATACTTTTAGGGACATTGCGCCATCTCTGATTGGCTGGTCGGTTACCACTTGGTTACCTAACGCTCTTTGGCGCGGCCTGCGGCGCTCAGCTGTTACAAAATATTTCGCCACATTGAATGCTTGAAATTGAAGTGGAGTTTATTCTAAGGTTGTTAAGACTGCTCGTTTTTTAGGACCGGCTAACAGTGAT
The DNA here is from genome assembly GCA_002072015.1 of Radix auricularia. Taxonomy (NCBI): domain Eukaryota; kingdom Metazoa; phylum Mollusca; class Gastropoda; family Lymnaeidae; genus Radix; species Radix auricularia. Next base: position 685,772 of record MUZC01001605.1, read on the forward strand.
GGTTGATTGTCTTTTTTAATATTTTATTTTGAGGACTCGTAGTTCACCGGTCTAAATATGAGAACCGGTTCAATCGCTCGTTAAAGTTAGCGAGGCATTTTTCATTAGTTTAAAAAACCAACGCCTCGCCCCGTCCGTTGTGACATCATGTTTACCTCTCTTGTGTGTGATGCCGGTCAGCTCAGTCAAATCGCGCTTTAAAATTAATAATAAAATTATAAAGCTACGGAGTAAACGATGATAAAATGGAATTTATTTTAAAAAAAACATTATTTTTCTATCGCCAACTCGCCAGAATAATTGAATTTTGCGGCGCACACGTTTCCCCTCCCCGTTTTTTCTGTTCAAATAAGGTTTGAGCCACACTCGCCGCACTATTAATGTGGTAATCAAATGCCTTTTACTAGCAGGAAAACTGTCACTAAAAGACCGAACTCAAATTAATCACCCGGTATCTTTGCTACGTCTTTCAAATACCTATCGTAATATAGGTACATGCACTTCCCTAAGCGGCATGCGCCGATAAGTTTTTTGAATGCCTGAAACAGACTATAAACCGGTGATCAGAAAATGCCGATAGGTCACGGGGTCATATGCTTTTATAGCTTTCTTTGTCTTTATGAGACACAGACTATAATTAATATAAATAGAAACAGCCAAAATCCGGAATAATCCGGATCCGGCGGATTTCACATAAGAAAATCCGGAACCGGATCCGGTTGAAAAAAATGGATCCGGCACACCCCTATTAAAACCCATGAAAAGATTTCAGGCTGCCATAAAATCATTTAGTGGTTCAATTAAATAATGATTCAAAAAAAGTTTTTTAAAAAATTAATAAACAAAAATCCAGTTAAAGCAAGAAATCTGAATAAATAGTGTTGCGTTCTGGGTTCTGGATATAATCTTATTAAGACAGACTCTTGTCAAATATAATATGTTCTTTATTGTGGTAGAAATACACGTATAAATCCTTCACTATCTGCATTACACTGAAGTCAATACAGCCATCGAGACATCCAATTATAGGCATACAGGCTCCGGTCCTCACAATGTTCGAGCAACCTCGATAACACAATGTCTAACAAGCACAGCCCTGGCCTAACGTTCACTCGACTCTCTGACGTTTTTCTCAACTCGACTCTCGCACACTACACAGTCCCACACTATTTATAGCCCTTGGGCGACTCTTAACAGTCGTGGCGTGACATTCAAATGTCCGTTTACTGAACAGAGTTCATAACATTGTCACCACAACTCAGTGACAGTGATTCTCATACCTTGACAAATAGGGGAGAGCTAGTTTTGAAAGAGTAAGCAAAGAAAGGGATACTTGGAAAGAAACTATGAAAGGCACATAATTCCCTTGTAGTTGAAAGGGTAAACCTGATCAGTATGTCATTTTTTACTCCTAGTGATAACACAACTAACACAAAATGCACTGGAAAGTTGTGAAAAGCAGTTTCTTTTATACAAACTAAATGTATAAAAAGTTTGAAACATCACATACAACACTCACTTTTGTTTAGCTAGAGATAAATCTTTTCCTTGATTTCTTCTCATTTTCTCCCTCTGAATCTGCTCTCTCTTCTCCTGCTCCTCTTTCTCCACACGCTTTTGTTTAAGCCTCTCTTGTAATCTATAAATTGAGTTTATGAAAGGAATACTTGTAAAGTGTTTGTGTGTTATGCACAAGTCTAAAAGAAACAAAAAACTAAACTATTATCTTTTATTTAAAAACTTTAATGTTTTTATTCCTACTTGCAGTGTACATTTAAAACCTTTTTTTTGCCCTAAATTAAAATTAAAAATTAATTTTTTTTTTGTCATTTAGAATTGTGTACCAATAGTATCATTTGACAAGAAATATAAATATTAACTTTGCTAACTTGACTGTCGCAAGGTCGCATCTCAACAATTCAAGATAAATCTGAGAAATGTATTACAGAAGAACAAGAAATAATAAAAAGATGGACCGAATGCTGTTCTGAGCTATACAATGAAGACTCAAAGGGCGACGAATCAGTGCTCAATTGCCCAACGTCATCTAACATGGACATGCATTACATTCTCCGTGATGAGGTGGAGCTTGCTGTGCGAAAGCTGAAAAAGGGGAAATCGGCTGGAGCAGACAACATCCCAGGTGAACTGATTCAAGCAGGAGGTGACCCAGTAATAAACATTCTAACTAGCATGTGCAACAAGATCTGGCAGACAGGAGAATGGCCAACACCCTGGACTCAATCGCTGGTTATAACGCTCCCAAAGAAGGGTAATCTACAATTGTGTCAGAACTACCGCACAATTAGCCTGATCAGTCACCCCAGCAAAGTCATGCTCATGGTAATACTAAACAGACTAAAACCACAAGCAGAGCAGATCATTGCAGAAGAGCAAGCAGGCTTCAGAGCAGGAAGGAGCACAACAGAGCAGACTTGCGAGTGCTCTGTGAAAAACATCTGCAACACCAGAGGGACCTCTTTCATGTCTTCATAGACTTCAAAAAGGCGTTTGACAGAGTGTGGCATGCAGCACTGTGGGCAACCATGCACAAGTACAATATTAACGCCAACCTCATTACTGTGATCAAGAACCTATACAACAGAGCATCCAGCGCAGTACTCTACAACAGCAAGCTGGGAGATTGGTTCAAGACCACTGTTGGTGTTAGACAAGGGTGTTTACTCTCCCCCATCCTCTTCAACCTCTTCCTAGAAAGAATTATGACTGATGTGCTCGAAGACCATGTCGGAACGGTCAGCATCGGAGGAAGGATCATAACTAACTTACGCTTCGCCGATGACATAGACGGCCTAGCTGGCAGCGAGGACGAACTAAAAGAATTCCTTGCAAAGCTAGAGAAGACGTCGAAGGCCTATGGCATGGAAATTAATGCAGAAAAGACCAAGGTCATGGCAAATAAGAATTTCACAAGTGAAATACGGATAAACGGTCAAAAACTCGAGGAGGTCCCTACCTTCAAATATCTAGGGGCTGTAATATCCGATGAAGGCTCAAAACCAGAAATTCTTGCCAGAACGGCCCAAACAACTGCAGCACTAAGCAAACTGAAAAACATCTGGCAAAGCAAGAAGCTCTCCCTGAGATCAAAGATTCGACTAATGCGCTCTCTGGCGATGTCAGTCTTCCTCTATGGTTGTGAGGCTTGGACGCTCACCGCAGACCTCCAAAAAAGAATTAGTGCGCTCGAGATGAGATGTTTTCGAAAGGTATTAAACATCTCCTACACGGCGCACATCACGAACGAAGCGGTCCGCGACAAAATAAGTGCTGTCATTGGCCCTTACGAGGACCTTCTCACCTCAATTAAAAAGAGGAAACTACGATGGTACGGACACGTGTCAAGATCTGGAGGTCTCTCAAAGACGATATTGCAAGGCACAGTCCAGGGAAGAAGGAAAAGAGGCAGACCAAGGAAGAGTTGGGAGGACAACATCAAAGAGTGGACCGGCCTTTCATTTAGCGATTCCCAGAAGGCAGCTCAGAACCGTGACACTTGGCATGAGTTAGTGCGCAGCTCAAAATGGTGCCCCAACGACCCAGCGTCGGGTTAAGGGATAGTTCAAGTTCAACTTGACTGTATCCGGCAACTAAACATTTAAAATAACAATGGAGACAAAACTGAATGCCCCTTTTTTCCGAAGCATGTTTGAATTTTTTTTTAATTAGTATCAGATAAATCATTATTACATATTTTAATTGAGTAACTACCACATTAAATAAATATAATCATATGACATTTAGCTCAAATGTTTTCACTTGTATATATAGGAACGAATTCAGCTGTATTTTGTCCATTACCCTTTGATGGTAAAATAAAATTCAGTCAATTGGAAAAACCATGAACAAAAAGGGGACCGGAAACATTAAATATTTTTAATCAATTATAAGGAAACATTTTTGAGCACTACCTGAAGCTAATGTAGTAGCTAACAAGTTAAGTGTTCAAGCATTGCCAGTAAATTAGATTTCATCTTTTTAAAAACCAACAATAAGAACATACTTTGCTAGCTGATCTCTTTTCTCCTCATCTGTGAGTGGCTTTACTTCATCTGTACTCTCAGAAAAACTTGCATGTTGAGTACGTGCCGCATGAGCTTGTGCATCCAGCTCATTTTTTAAAAGCTTTCCACACCTGCCAATAAATAGAAACTGTCACATTCTAACAAAACAAAAGGTATTACATAAATTCCATTAAAGATACATGCATGTAATAGAATGGTATTAAATATATCTCATACATTTTTTTTTTAAAACTCTAAATTTAAAACTGAAAAAATACAATTCATGCATAATTGAATGATTTTATTTGTAATAAAAATAATTGTAACAAATGTAGATTCTTACTCATCACATTTTAAGGATTTTGCGTGCAGTGCATCACCGTCTGGAGACTCTTCCGTAACACTTGTATCAGTTTGAGGTTCATTAGCAGGTCCATCATCTGCTGTAAGAGGAAAAATACAAATACATTTTTTTCTCAATATAAGAACATATAGTATAAAGTTAAAAGATTTACATAAAATTTCATACATTAACCAAAACATTTATAGAATTTAATAATTCATTTGCAAATATAGCATTATCGTTTATGTCTGGTGGTTATTTTCATCCTATTACTATCAGATGAAGTATAAAAACAAAAGTTTTAAAAGAATATATAATATAACATAGTCTTTAATAATTTGAATGAAATTGTACTTTGTGGAAAATATATTGAAAGGAATCACTTTTTATTTTACCTTTCCCTAGCACATGATCCTTTGGGGCTTCAAAGGGTTCATCTATGTCAGGATCATCCGAATGGGCAAACAACCTTTTTATATAAAAACCAATTGTTGGAGTAAATATAAAGCAGTGTGGTTAATTTAAAGAAGAAGGTGCGAATAATTGGCACATATGATAAATTAAATAAATTATTTCATATAATAATTTTAAAGATGGTTCCAAGTAATGAACACTATTTTAAAACAGAAAAAAAATTTGCAGAATGAAAGAGTAGTGAATTAAAGGATGATTAAATGAGGGAAATGTAAGTGTGATAAAACTAAAATATTTGTTATTAAACAGATCATTAGATAATAGAAATCACCTTAAAAAGTAATTAGATAATAGAAACCCCCTATCACTTTAAAAATATTAATTGAAAATAAGGTTGTAGAGACCACTCATTTTTTAGGACTGGTTAATCATTAAAAAAAAGACTGGTTAACCAGACAACCGCCAGTCGTATTTTCCTTATGTTTTGAGAACCAACGAGAGAATGAATCAAATGTTCTCCTCACGTTGTCTGACGGTGACACCAAAGCCTGCTTCCCCCACTTGCTTTCAAGCTCTTTTTCACGAAGCCCTCAATTCAGCAAATTTTAAAAAAAAATCTCCCAAAGAATTAAGTAAAGAGTGATGATTTATAGTCAATTTTTAATTATTAATTTTTTTTAAAAGGGACTCGTGATTAACTGTTCTAAAACAAAGGACCGGCCGTTAAAGTTAGTGAGGTATTTTTCATAAGTTTTAAAAAACCTACGCCTTGCTGCATCCGTTGGTGACGCTATGTTTACCTCTCGTGTGTGATGCCGCAGCCAACTTGCGAATTAAAAAAATTATAATAATAATTTTATCAAGCTTAAGGAGTAAACAGTTATGATAAAAGGGAATTAGTTAAAACACCATATTATTTTTCAATTGTCAATTCACCAGAATTATTGAATTTTGCGGCGCACATGATGATCCCCCTATCCTTCCTGTTCCAATAGTATTTGAGCCGTATTCTCCTTCCAAGGCATACCAAACATATATTGTGAAAGAAAATATCAGTTTTAATATTAATGTGGTAATCTTATGTCAAATGCCTTTGACTTGCAGGAAAACTGTCAATAAAAGTCTGAACTCGAATTTGAGGATTTATTAATCGCCCGAAATCTTTGCTACGTCTATCTAATGACTCGTAATATAAATAGTAACAGTCGCTGCCTTGACCGTTGTTCACATTATACTACACTGTGTGTTAGCCCTGGTACAGTGCCTTGGCAACTAAGCAAATTAAAATAAAAAAAATAATAATAATTCCTTAGCCGTAGGCGAACTAAAACTAATAGTGACGACAAGTATATTATTTATGGACCGGAATATTACGAAAACATTTTGATGTCACAGTCGCTGGCATATTGGCTCTGGTATTCTGCAGTAAAACAACAAAAAATTAATTCCGGGTAATAAGCTAACACCAACTAAAAAAAGTTATGGTTAACCCGTCCTGATTAAACGGGACCAGTGCTGATTAAACGGAATCAGTTTTGACCTGAGGACCGGTTAACCATTAACAATCTTAATTAAAAATTATAAGTCTTAGTAATATCAATACATCTAGGACATAATTAACTTGTGAAAATTTTAAATTATAGAGATTCAAGGATAAAATTTCAGGTTGTCTTTTAAAAAAACACAAGAAAAACAACTCAACTATCCATATAATTAAAAAATTACAACCAATTTAATAGCAATAACATGTAAATTTTAAGATCAAATTACCTAATATAGATTACATCTAACATTTCAAGTCTAATTAGTGTTTTAAAATATAACCAAAAGTAGATTAATTAGCCTCAAATGATGAATATGGATGCAGCATTGCTGATAAGTTAGAGTATGCTACTTGTGACTAAAACATCTTGAGGTAAAGCCTTTGAAAGTTAAGAATAGAAAATTACTGAGTTGCTTTTGAGAAAGGCTTAGTCAAACAAACTATGATCACAAAGCATTTTATTTTAAATGCTTTATTTGTCCACTGGATTCACGAAAAAAAAAAGTTTAACTATTATAAATCACTCTGGAGTGTCCATTCTTTTCATACTGAAGCATCATTAGAGACTTCCCATTTAAGTAATTAGTGACTTACCAGTCCATTGCTAACTGCACCCCTTTGTATCCAGTCTTAGCTAAAGCTCTTTGCCTTTACAGAAAGAAAAAAAAAGGAAAATTAATTAGTAACAAGAAGTAAAACGGTTTTGAAGGAATTAGTCTTTTTTCCTTTAACTTTAACGATTGGCTAATGTATCATAAGCCTTTCTGAAATGTGCATAATGGAATAAAACATAAAACAAGAGCAATTGTATTCACCTTATCACCTAGAAATGTTGTGATTTTTAGAAGTAGAAGTAATTGAACTGCTTTCTTTTAGCTACTTTCATTTTTAGAATTCTATAGATAAATGGCTGTAAGTAAAATCCAATAAAGGAAAATACAAATAATATCCAAACTCAAGTCATAAGACAAGATTTATGCGCAACTGAAGACTACTTATTCAATTATACTTTATGAATAAAAAGTCACATTTGAATTACATTTTTACCACCTCTTTACTTTAAAAAATATATAATGAATTATTTGAGTACTGACAAGGGGCAGAACTATTAGTAATGCTCATTTAGTAGGATTTGCTTACCGTTGCGTATCTATAAAATTAATAATTGGCCTTCTTCCAATTAACCAACTATAAATCTGAAAATTAACATACACACACAAAAGCAAGTGAAGCTTGATAACAACATTAAAGACTTAACTATAATTTTGATTTCATTCATATGGTTTATGTGAGTTTTATTTTGATAAATTTGGCTGATTTAATATTGAAATTTTCTGCTTTCATCAGCAGTTGCAAAAGGGGGAGAAATTGTGTTTACCAAGAACTTGTTATTCATAATTTATTACAGTCGAACCCACTTACCTCGAGCTCGGTTAGCTCGACCACCCTATTATGTCGACGTTATTTATTGGAAACGTAAATTCTCTCTTTGTCTTAGTATTTTCTCATCGTTTAATTCGATTTTTTTAAGTCGCCGAAACCTCATAACACGAGCACAAAAAAGAGTCAAATTTGCCACTTAACATTGGTTATCTCGATACCCATGACCAATCGCCAGCATTTAAAAATGTTAGCTATGATTTTTTTATAACCAAGTGAAGGGACCAAGTTTCTGCCTCACCAGGGTCTGCTGGTGACGTCACAGCCCACTTGCGTTTTGCTCTCAGCGCTGTGTTGCTTCTGGTACTATGGCAATCGCCGGCTTTTGAAATTCTTAGTTTTTATCGATAATCGACGTTTTTTATTTTAAATTTGTAAATTTCTGCTGTCAGTTGGTGCATATATACCTTTTGTTGTTAGCAAACATGTATGTACAATTTTATAGCATGCCGCTAGATTCATCAAACAAATAACGGCAATGCTGTTGTGTTAAAAAAAACTCCAAAAACCCGTGCATGAACATTATCATTTATTCACGCTAGTGATGGGACGATACCAAAATCATAGGCTGCTTACTGTAAACAAGGCTCCCCAGATTTTAAAATATATAATATAACAGACTACAGACAGTTTACCACCCCCACTCTCAATCTCCCACACCATTGTTGTTGGTTAGTCCTATTAGCATCAAGTTACCGAAGGAATTTTAAGTCCATTGTAAGCTGAGGGGATCGTATGGAATAATAAAATGTACCGTGTGCAGACTTGTTGTCATTGGCAACCATTCATCCTTCAACCTCATTTTGACTACATGTATTACATGTACTGTACTACTGCTTTGTTCTCATTGTTTCATTCATAAGAAGTGGCCGTGTGCAAAAGCCATTTAACTATTGGTTAGAATTAATTAAAATATGTCAAAGTTGAAGGTTCAAAAGTTCAAAAGGAGTACCTAATTTATTTGTGTACGTTTATATAGAGAAGAGTTCGCTTTGTCATGAGTCATATATAGGTCACGATAGACCATTCTGAGTCCATTGTAAGCTGAGGGGATGGACCCAAAGAAGATGATTAGGAAGAGAATGGTTTGGGGACAATGAGGGGATGTGTAAGTTACTTATTTGTGTAGCTTGTAAGGAAAATCAAGCAAGTGGCTTCGAAGGCACAGTATCGCTCAATCTGGGAATCACCGCGTTAAATTTAAACTTAAACGGTCTTTAAAAACTAACGGTCTTAACAATCTTGAGAAAGAGTGAAGAAATAGGGTCCCGATATTCCGATACGATTCTGATTAATTGTCCCATCACTAATTAACGCACAACACGTACATAAAGAAATTTCAAGCACATGTTAATATTTTGCCGCCATATTGGTTTTCACTTTAACTCGATCATCGGTTATGTCGATGCCATTTTTCATACCCCAACGCCGTCGACATAAGCGGTTTCGACTGTATTATCATTTTTTTTTATAAAAAAAAAATAAGAAGAGAAGATCTTTATGTTAAGATTAAAATAAAAACCATGTTAAAATCAGATGATCCTAAGTCACACTTACCTTCTTAGTAACCATACCCCCATTAAATGGTGAAAGATGACAATACTTAAACAATATTTTATTATTACTACAATCTACCATTATAATATTTAGTTTATTGTGTTCAAAAAGAGCTCATAATATAATTTTCAAAATTATTTGAGCTTTCAAAGACAACAATATTCCACTCTACTAACATTCAAAATTGCAGTGTGAAAATGCAATCTTCACCCAAATGTTGTTGGTAACTCTGTAAAATTAAACCTTATTTTCAAAGATTTCCAAGATGTTATTTTTTTCTGTGCTGAATTTTAAATCACACAAATACAAATATAATCCTTATCAAAATTTTGTGCGCAATAATTCTTAACTTTGTCACAGCATTGACCATAAAGCTTGGGGCGTTCTTGACCTTCAGTGAACTAAATATTAGCAAAAGGGATGCTGCAAAGCCTTAGTAACTTGAAAAGACCTATACTCGCTATATTATTACAATAGACTGGGAATATGACATTAAAATATACTAAATATACTATATAATTTATAAAAAGCATTTTCAAAAATTATATAATTTAATTGGAAATTCAATTATAGGTCCAGAAATTAAATTTCTTGTATGAATCTATATACGGTATGGAGTCACAGAATGTTGAGGTCAAGTCCAGGTAAATGAAGTCAAAGTTTGAAATTTTTTTTAAGCTCAATAGTTACAGAAATATAGAGTTTATTACAGTTAAATTTTTTATTTACAGTGTACCCTAAAATATTTGTCCCTAATCTTTAAATTTTTTGTAGTTTGAAATTTAAAAAAAAAATAAAATAATATATATATATATATATATATATAGTGTAAGCCTAAATATAGTCTTATATTGATAAAAATGTCATATTTATGAGGAGATTAAGTTTAAAGTTGGAAGTGGCTATATGTCCAGCGATTGGATGGATAGAACCTGGATTTAAAATTTTTTTTTAAGGCAACAGAACACAAAATTTGAGCTATTTTGTATCAAAGATTGTCAAAGTCATTAGACTGAAAATTGTTTAACACCAAGTTATGGGGACGGAAGTATTTTTTTCAAAGATTTTGATGTTAAAAGGTATTAAAAAAATAAACTAGTTTGAGTTTGTCAGGATCATATTATTATTTGTGTTAACCCATATTTCTTTTTAATTGTTTTTGCGTAAAATATATTTCACTGAATTTGCTTCATGATCATGCAACTGTATCTCAGTCTGCTTGAATAAAATTTACAAAGAGCTGTCTTTATTGTTTGAAATAAGTCCCTTTTGTTTGACTATCATTATCATAATTATAAACTATTAAGATGACTATTAGTATTAGAAGCTTGGTGGTTGGGCTTTCAGTTTCTTCATACTCTCAAAGGGATTAAAACCCTAAACCGCTTTTCCTAGTTCAACAGACAAGCGCACTTACTGACTGAGATATGGAGCTAGTGAAATATAAGAATGACGGCATAATCATAATATAATGTATGCTTTGTATTATTTCGGCGATCTAGCACAGAAATCAAATGAGTCTGCTGGACTGGACAGATAGCCCCCATTCTATCTCATCTGTCCTGTTGGAATTATTGTTTTTTATTACTATTTAATTACTCATATAATTTGCCAAGTTAAATGTGGATGGATAGCTTAGGCAGTTTAGCTGCATTGTACAACGTACAAGTACAAGTATAAGTCTTGGCAACTGCTAAGCCAAACTAGCTCACCATCACATCTGATATTATAAATTTAGTGTTAGTTAGTAAGTACTGTTTAGGCTTTAGGCTTAGGGCATTAGGCTTACTCAAGTTTAATATTTGACTCAACCTAATAAATAATAAATAAAATTACATCTACTATTTACTAAAATTAATCAATTAAAATTAATATAATATAATTAATAATGTCATAATCTAATGATTTCTAATGAAAAGTACTGAAAAATTGAAACTAACGACGAACGACTGAAACTGGTAAGTCACTAATCACTAAGACAGACAATGACTGAAGACTTGTAAGAGTAAGTGAGTTAGTAGTAGACAGTCAGTCCTAGTTGTAAATAAATACTAAATTAGTAGTAAAAGTATTAGTACAGTAAGAAGTAAGTGTCAGTAAAAGTAAGACTAAAAACTAAAAAATACAAGTGTAAGATTAGCCAGATTTAAGATCAGACTGAGTAGAGTACTTTTTTAATGCAAACTTACACTCTGTGGACAGGAAAGCCCATTTCAACTAATGTATCAACGTCTGTCGGCATTTTAGATGTGATGAAAATATCTGTATACAAGAATTACTATAATTATAATTTATTATTAACAGCTATTTTCAAATATACTCTAATTCTAATCAAAATCAATGTTTCGACTTTTACTACAAAAGAAAGCAAGCCGCTGTTAAGCGATATTAAAAAGGGGGGTAACTATCAACATATTTGAGTAAAATATGGAGTAGCCTTAGCGGTTTGAAAATAATAAATTGAAAATTTTATTTTTGATAAAATTTTGTTTTATCTGCTGAATGCTTATAATCTATCGCATTTCTAAACACAAATAATTAAATTACATTTGGGGACCATCCATAAATGACATCAGGCGATTTAAATTTGGCAGATTGTTAACCCTACTCCCCACCTCGTCATAAACGCTTAGACACTCCCTCCCCTGCAAGGGTGAATTAAGATTGCATGGGGTTCTGGCTGCATTTTCAACACGGGGCCCAGTCCAAACACTTTATTATACAATCTAGCCTCAAATCACTGGGGGCCCCTGGCTTTAGCCCAAATTCAGCCCCCATTATCCACCCCTGCCCCCATGCCCTGATGTCACAAAGTTTAAACCCTACCCAGCGACCATAAAACTCGTATTTTCTAATTGAAAATAAGCTTGTTTTAAATCACTTTATTGCCATTTAAATATGTATTTAGTGTAAAGCACCACTCTAAAATCGTAACACGCGTGAAGCCATGTAAAACGTCATTAAATAAATTGTAACCAATCAAATATTTATGTGGAATTTCATTTAAAGTAACGCTTTTTGATATGACGTCACGTTTCTTAAACACCCCCTCGTCACTGAACTGAACTGTCCCTTAACCTGTCGCTGGGTCATTGGGGGATGATTTTGAGCTACACACTATCTCATGTCATGTGTCACGGAAACACAATTGATAGGCCTAATAGATGATCTATCAAAAGGCTTAGATAATAATGATCAAATTGATACAATATTACTCTCGCTCCATGTGGGAGCCGGACCTATGGTTGGTCCGCCGGAAAGGTTTGGCCTCTACGTGGCCCGGGAGACGAGTAAGGTGTAGACCCGACTATACCTGAAACAAACAAACCTGACAGATGGAAATGTCAAATTTACCAGAACCCCCCAGGAGTGTAGGGGGGAAGGGCTTGACCTTAGCGAGAGGTCTGGTGAAGGTAACGGGGAGAGCTGTACTCCCAGTGCCTAACAACGCCCGGCACGGCAAGCCGAAGACCGAAAGTTCCTCCGGACAAGGGACACAGCGCAAACGCTGTGTCCTCAATGGAATGAAGACTTCTGTTCAACCCCCTCTCAAATGGACTACAAAAATACGAATTCTTCCGCAGGACGTGGCGCCGTCCTTCTAACGCGCCCCCAAAAGATGCTTCGGAGCGGGGCGTCTCGAGGGTTGGCTACCCCTCCTCCTCTATTGCCGGTGACGAACGACAGGCCGGCACTAGTTGTAAAGCAAACCACTGACCGTGTACGAAAGGCTGCTGAGAGCCAGTCAACCCATACTCTCAATGTATTGCAATTGAATGTGTGTGGTATCCGTCCCAAAACACAGGAAGTGCTCAAGCTACTCCACGAACGAGAAGTGGACGTAGCACTCTTCCAAGAAACGCTTCTGAAAGGGAAGCCGTTTCACCTTACAGGATACTCGCTGTATCACTGTAAGTGTGGCCCCAGGTGTCGGGGGATAACCACAGCGGTAAGAGACGACCTTGTGGTTGAGGTACTAGGCATAGAGTGCCTCAACCAAACTGACACAATTACGACAAAGGTATACAAAGGTGATCGGGCCTACACGATCACTAATGTGTACAACCGTCCCAGGAACCCAATCACATTGCCAATTGGTACTGAGACCATATTTGGCAAGAGGATCATAGCAGGTGATTTCAATGCCCAATCACCTGACTGGGGTTACGCTGACCGGAACCCATCGGGTCGCTATATTGAGGAAGTTGCCCTCAATACAAATCTCATCAGGCTCCAAAGTGCAGAGAGCCCCCCTACTCTGTTACATGTGGGACATAGCACCGAGTCCCGACCAGACTTGTCCCTCATATCTGCGGACCTAGTGTCCCAACACAGTCTGGAAGTCTTAGCAGAGATAGGAAGTGACCATCTTCCAATATTGATGAGATTTGAGCTCAGAACGATAAAAGCACGGTGCGAGCAGCGCCATTGGCAGTTTCGGAAGGCTAACTGGGATAGGTATGTGAGCGAATCTCACATACAGTTACTACCACTTAACGTCGAGGTGGACGACGTTGATGTGTGTTACCGAAAAGTGTGCAGCGCGATACTCGGTGCGGCCAGGAAGGCGATACCGAGATCGAATGGAAAACAGAAGTTCAGGCCTTATTGGAACAAGAGTCTGAAGGAGCTAGTGAAGCTGCGAGCGAAGGCCCGGAAAAAGGTCGTTAAATTGAAGACACCCGATGCTCGAAGGGCGTA
>MUZC01001605.1:702811-736314 GCA_002072015.1 Radix auricularia
AAATACTTAGGAGTCATAATAAATGAGAAACTATCTTGGAATCCCCATGTCAATGAAGTTATTAAAAAATCAAACAAAACCTTAGGCTTTATAAAAAGAAACTTTTACAAATGTAACAAAGATATAAAACTAAAATGCTACCTCACCCTGGTGAGACCTATACTAGAATATGCATCTTCTGTATGGGACCCATCCACCAAAGACAATATTGATAAGTTAGAACAAATCCAAAAAAGAGCTGCCAGATTCATTACTGGAGAATATTCAAAACTGACAAGAGTAACACCGTAAGTTAAATCATTAAACCTTGAAACACTAGAGGATAGAAGAACCAAGAGTAAATTAGTAATTATACATAAGGCAATTAATTCTAATTTAGAAATACAACACAAAGATAACTTAATACAACCCTCAAATAGACATAAAGATAAAAACACCTTTCTTATTCCATATGCAAGAACAAACACATAGGCTACAAGTTTTCTTTCTTTCCGTCCGGTATTCGGGCGTGGAATGGGTTGCCTGAAGAAACCAGGAAAGCCACCACTTTATCATCTTTTAAAACTCTAGTAAGAATACAGGACTAAACACAAACCATAGAAATACGTAGGACGCAATAATCTTCTGTACAGAAGGAGCGTCTGTAACATATAAGATAAGATAAGTTCCTGCGCTGCTTCTGGGAGTCGCAAAATGACAGGCCGGTCCACTCTTTGATATCGTCCTCCCATCTCTTTCTTGGTCTGCCGCTTTTTCTTTTTCTCTGTACTGTGCCTTGCAATATGGTCTTTGAGAGACCTTCAGAACTTGTCACGTGTCCGTACCATCGTAGTTTCCGTAAAGCCCCCTCATCCCGCATCGTCTTAAATGTGTTATCCCCTCCCCCTCTAGGTGCGTGACGTCAGTTATGGAGGCCCCCAAATGTAAATTAATTATTTGTGTTTGGAAATGTGATATAGAGTTATTCAGCAGATTTTTTTTCTATGCCAGTCTTAAATTTTCATTGCAAAAACAAACCAAAGCTTATACCTAGAAAAGGAAAACACGGAGAATAATTATACGACTTTTTCATTGTGATCTAGCTGAATTTAAACCTACATCCTGATTAGCTTGAGGGCTGAAAGGGGAAACATCTATTCATCATCAATGTAAATACATGTTAACAAAAATATATCAAAATTATTTTATACTTTAAAATAAATTTTGTTTTTGTTTTAACATTAACCTCTCTCATACCTTCTTTCTTAATTGACGTCAACCAATGTCTATAGGCTTTTTTTTTCTTAAAAAAAAAATATATAAAAAATATAAAAAAGAAAGAAAGAAAAAAGAGAGAAAGAAAGAAAGAAAGAAAGAAAGAAGGAAAGAAAGAAAGAAAGAAAGAAAGAAAGATACATTTAGAATTAGATCTACTTGTTTTTGTGTGTTTCTTTTTGCGGAAAGCTTGAAATGTATTGGACTTTTTCGAGTGGGTCCCTTTTCATGGGCGGGGAAAAATTAAACAAAAATACAACAAAAAAAAAAAAAACCAACCTGAAAATATTTGTTATGCTCTAAATTTTAAGTAAAGAGAAGTAAGCCTAATGATTTCTGAACTTTAATCTTGGGTATACGTTTAAGTTTAAGCTTAGTGATTTAGTATTTGGACTCTGCCTATGATCGGATAAGTTTTAGTCCTGATATTACAGTTACAGAAATTACTCAAGACTTTTGACTACAGACTACAGAAAACAGTGACAGTTTCAGTGACAGATTTTATAAATTATAGAAATCTTCTAAAATATGAATAAAATGTTTACATTAAAACTTTTAAAAGTCTTTTTTTTATTTTTAGGCATTTAAAAATAAAATAGGTTATAAGGTAAACATAAAGTAATAAACTAATAATGGATTTTTCACTTGTGATATTATAGTTAAATCGTGATATATTTTATAAATTTATAAATAAAATTCTATTTTTAAATTTTTGCTTCGCTGCATAAAGCATAATGAAAGAGAAGAAATATTTCCGCGAAGTATCCAAATGTTCCTATAAATAGGACATTATTAATCGTCTAGGTACTGAGTTGGGCGTCAAATGAACCGGTAAACAAATTCGCATGAAAATCTTATGTAGTAATTTCTGATTTCAGAACATTTAGTGAAGTGATTCTGTTTTTTTTCCTTAAAGGTAATATGCCAATATGATCTAATACTAATATTAATACTTATATAGCCTAGTATAAAGCTATACCAACCAAAAGTTTCAAAATATTAATAATTAAGGCTACCACACCTTTCAACTTTGTTGCCATTGCCATTTGCCATTGCTATTACCAATGACCAATGTTATTAATTTTAATAAAGGTCAGAATAAAGATCATATACTGCCAAGAATAGACTTTTACTTTGAACTTGACTCATCAGGTCTGAACCTATAATTTCCTTTTGCTTTAAATAATTTGATACAATATAATTTTAAATAAAGTTTCTAAAAATCTTGTGTGTATGAGTGTGTGCAGGCAAATAATACTTTTATATAGGCCAACAATTTACAATGATCAATGATACTGACACTGATAGTCACTGATTACAAATAATTCATAAAGTTCATTAAGCCAAATTTCGTAATCCACAACTTGAGACTAAGGGACACAATTTTAAGGCAATCAGAGATTCCGACTTGAGTTTGAACACGTAGAAATTTTTACAAAAATACTTATTTTTTTGTTTCAAATTTTGCCTTGTCAGTGTAATTAAGTGACCAAACAAAATCAGATTCGTGTATTCATAGCCGTTCTAAGGCCACTGCAACATATGCAAAGGCCCCGCCTATCTTAATTTTCACTTATTATCTTTAATAATTTTTAGCGCATTTTCGAGATGTCGAAATCGCTATTGCACCCGTTTTGTCCGTCCGTCCGTCTGTCATCACCCTTGATCTCTGCATCCATAAGTCCTAGACCCATGAGGTATATACGTTTTTTGTATGTCCTGACCTGCCATTTGTGCATCAACACTCAGTTACTCGATCCGTTAAAAAACCCCGTTAAAACTACCAAAAAATATTTCGAATCGAGAGGTAACACTAGCGCAAGGAACGGCCGCCATTGCCGGAAGTCGAATACATAGTTTTTCAAGCATTCAAGATTGGTGCGAAAGCGTGCAAAAGAATTAGCCTTTTTTTTTTTAGTTGACGTCATTAGAATATGTGTAAAAGTTTAGAGAGTTTTACGTCATCATTTGTGGTGACTTGTAGTTAAATTAAAGAGAAAATAAAAATTTTTAAAATGTAAAGAAATGACTTTTAAATAAAAAAAATATCAGGTATATTCATTACACAAGAAAATTCATAAAAATATGTATAAAATCTAAACACAATTACTGATAACTACATAATGCTGATATCTAACATAAGTACTGATACATAATACGAAAATGCGCTAACACGTCCTGAATTCCAATAGGGACCAGGCTTAACATGATTTTTTTTATCCCTACCCAAACTGGGCTCCGCCCAATCCGTTTTGTATACTAAACAGCAAAGGGCCCCACAATAGCTATAAGACAGGCCCTACATGTATTAAAGTTTGTCATAACTTATTAGAATCTGAACAGTTACTTAAACATCAGTACTTTTCTACGTTATATTGGTCATGTGGTGCTACTTTAACATGTTAACAATTTGGTAAAACATTTTTTTTCAATTAGATTTACTGTTTTTTATATTTATATACAGTACTTTCTTTGTTGTTTTTTTCATATGATTTGACACCCATTTTCAAAAATACCCTCGTTTTATTAGTTACAATGGAGTAAAACTGTTTAAAAAACAACAACAAAAGACTACTGTAGAGGGAAGTGACCTTAAGTCCATATAATTAATTATACGCTGCCCTGACCTGGTTACAGAAAGGAGTCCACTGCAGCATGTGGCATAATCAAGTTGGCGCTTTTCGTTCCATATTCGCCTTGGGAGGTGGGATATAAATTGTTGAATATTTTCACGATTTATATTTTATAACTATTTCAGTACCTTACATGTATGGTATTTTCAGGAAATGGCCAACGAGATACGGAAGAAAGCCATTAAGAGACTTACGTACGACCTGGAAGAACTTAGACAATCTCCCGTCGGCAACGTCTCAGCTGTTCCGCTGGACAGTGACATATTTGAGTGGCACTGCAACATCAAACAAGATGACATCATCTATCACCTCATCCTCTTCTTCCCCCAGAACTATCCGTATAGCTCACCGAGTGCCGAATTCGTACCAACTGTGTTTAACTACAGAGGCGGCGCCGTGCAACCCGGCAAGAAAGGGACCAAAATCTGCCTTAACATATTTTCAAATTTTGCGACTGCGCACACGGAGTGGAAGAACGAAAAAGGTCTAGGCTGGTCCCCTGGTTACACTGTTCAGTCGGTCCTCATGAACGTCGTTTCTTTCCTTTCGGAGATTCAATCTGCTCCTCAGATATCCTCTGATGCCAACAATCACAATCTTAAGCTTTCAAGAGCTTTTGTTTGTGCCGACTGCGGTCACAGCTATGAGAAACCTTTTCCCCCACTAGAAAACACAGATGACCGAATTCATGTCAGAGATGAGGGACAGAAATGCAGAAAAAAACTTCAAGGTAGCAAAACTGCTGGCAAGGAATCACAAGCCACTATCGATACAAAACATATTGACAGCTTAACTCCAATCATTGATTATATTTCCAAACAACGGTTCAAAATCCAGAAGCCAGCGAGCAGCGATGACTTGTACGGATTCGGTCTGGCGATATCTGGAAATAAATGGCGACCGACACTAACTTCACCATGCGAATTCCTAACACTGGGATCCTTCAATGGCATGAAAAAATCTGTTCAAGTTGTACACAGCGTTTTAAAGGAACAGCTAAACATATTCCTCCCGCTGTTCATTCACCCGATTCACGGGGCTCAAATCAAAGACGAATTCGAAAAAACCCTCAAAGAAGTTGCAAAGATCATGCCTAAATACGACCCCAAAACTTCGCCCATCGAAGATCTTGTGCTCAAAACAATCCCGAACTTAATGAGCGCCACTGTTGTGGAGTTTTCTAAAGGAACACAGCATACAAGTGACAATAGCTTAAACGGCTATTTCGCCCTACATCGACTCCTCTTGTGGGCGATAGACACGTATCCTAATCTTCAGGCTCAGATCGAAAAGCAGGTGGGTGACTACGTGGACCATGAAAGCAACAGGATCAAAGGAAAAGTGCCGTACATCGCAGAGTGGCTCATGCTTGTAGCAGGATCTAGAAAATACAGATGGCGAGACGTCGCTGAAGCTTATCTCAGTGAATCCTGGAAACGGAATCCCCTGTTCTATGTGAAGGATCAAGAAAAACTAGGATATCTCGACACTCCGAAAGAATACAGGCTAAAGGAGACTTTTGTGCAAACGGAGGTATCTAGAAAGCACCTGGCTTTTCAGGCATCATTTCTTGACATCGCCATGACGGCCGGTATGTCTCGCGATGACGTCATAAAACGTTACGATGAAAACCTTGGATTCCCCACCGAGGAGATGGTGGCCGAGATGAAACGAGTCTTCTCGAGGATCAACAATGAGATGCACAGCTACTCGGATTGGTTTGAAATCTTGAAGCTTCCCGCTCCAACGGAAGACGAGCTTTACCACACAATGGTCGAGGCTGTGCGATATTCCATTCTGACAGACGGTTACCATTGGACATTCAGTCACACCGCTGGGGGCTGGAAAAACGTGTTGAAAAGGTATGCAGATATGAGAGCAGAGCATCAAGCAAAGAAACGAAAAGACGCTGAAACCGAGAGCGCACAAGAGATTGGTCACGTGGAAACGAAAAAACAGCCCAAAAAAGGGCGAGGTCGGGGCAAATCTGCTGTTGAAGTTGATATCGTAAAAGAGGATGACACAAAAGTTGCTGATGCAAAGAAACAACTTAAAAGTAAAGGAAGGAAGAGAAAATCTGACCAAGAATCACATGACGGGAACGGGTCAGCTAAGAAAAGGAAAGGGAAAAAGAAGAATTAAAATTTGCTCAGTTAAAGATAAAAAGATAGTTAAAAACAAAGAGGTATTGCTTCACGTTTAAAAAGTTTCTTAGTACTCCTAGTATTTGACTTTGTATGGTTTGACAAAATTGTGTGACAAGAATCTTACAGCCGGGACAATGAACAAAAAAAAAAAAGGCAACCAATGAAAAAGAAAGAGTAGAGTAATAAAGTTTGCCCAACACACGCATATGAATAGAAAGTGCATAATAAATTTGGAGATACACTTTTTTACTAGAACTGTTATGTTCTTTTAAAAGACAAACAAGTTAAACATTTTTATTACGTTTAAAAAAATATTATTTTTAAAAATGTACAATACTTTTGTTTGATGTTATTATTAGTAAACAATAATACATACTGGTCATGTCATTTTGAAGTTGTCATGCATAATTTATTCATTTAAATGTTGTCAATAGTTTTTATGATTATTATTATTTGAAAACAATGAAATAAAACATACGAATCACAAATGGATTACATTTTTGTATGTACCTATTACATAATATATCTCTATCTGTATTAGCCACTGGGAGGTGGCATAGGTACGTGAGTGCCATCCTATGTGGATACATGATACGTGTCATTCACACCTTCTACGTACTCTATCTATTTCTCTGAAATTTTTATCTTTTTTTCCACCATCAAATATATTATAAATTATCGAGAGGGAAAGAGTGAAAAAATAAAGCCGTTGCGGAAGATCCTCTCTCTTCACTATTCCACTTCCTGCGACCTTGCTTGGGATTTGTTTAAAAGGATCAATTTATAAAAAAAACTCTTTATTTGTTACCCCTGAACGCTAATTTTTTAAATTTATTTCAGCATTGATAATGTTTTTTTTTTATTTATTATTTTTAAAAAAATAATATATGAGTTTTAATGGCAACTCAACAGCTCACGGGAAGCCCCGCCCCTATATGGCTGATGAGTGGCCCACTAAAACCTTTCTGCTTTATAAAATCTATACTGCCTGGCTTAAAGCGCCTTATTAGAGTTTCCAGAGATTTCATTGAAGAATTGGATGACACAACGTTTATAATGGGGATCTCTTAACCATTGGAGTCCGTAATAATAAAACGTTGGCATTACCATATTTATCTTGTAGTCTCAATATTTATTATGATTACACCGTACCACAGAAATTATAACGCTATTGTCATGAATTAACCAACAACTCTCCAAAATGTTAAGTAGGCTAGAAAATTTGATGAAAACTTTAAGATATCCCTTTCATTTAGTTAACCTTGGATTCATAAGTTCGGTATTACAATTAACATATCACAATATTTTCCTGCTTTGCTTTAAACTAGAAATTATAGCCTGTATTTTCCTTTTAGAAAAAAATGTTATTTTTCCTTGATCAATCTGAGAAGACGCTTGTTATTAAATAATTATGTCACTGGTTATTTACAAACAAGTAATAAAAACTCGAATGAGTATTTAGTCTAGATTCTAAGCGCCATTTCCAACAAAGAATTTGTTGATTTGTTTATTCAAGGGAAATCATTTTTAGTCACACCAAGAATGTGTCAATATAATGCGCACCACGCAACATTAGCATTCACAAAGCGGGAAAAACCTCATTAATTATCATTCTAGATTACATTTTAAATCAATAAAAATTCCGAAACTAAACAAAACAATTCCTGTCTCAGTGGCGTACTGGAAAGGGGGGGGGGGCGGTGAGGGCGTTCCGTCCCAGGCGGCACACATTTTGAGGGCGGCATTTGTAGGCAGTTAGAAAGTACAGCCCTTTCCGACAACCGACCTTTAATTTTTTGAAGAGGTTAAGTAATGGTGAAACAAAAATATTAATAATTTCGAGTCTTAATAAACGGGTCGCACAACATTTGTTTGATTACATATTGGTTGTTATAACTAACGCAAACTCGTTAAAAAAATAAACTCGCTCAAAAAAGGTATCGATTTGTTTAGAAAATCAATCGATATACGTAATAGATATATGAAAATTGAAAACTACACACAAAAACACGTCACCCCTGGGCCGAAAATATGTGCTATTATTAAAATATCGTCACGGCAGTTTTTGCGTGGAATTTCCACATGCGCAGAATGATTCGCGAGCAAATACCCGCATGGCATGATGGTTCAAACTTGCAAAATTGTGTTTTACTTGCAAGTAGTAATTTATGTTACTGTTTCAGTTTTCATAAAAGCATTTATTTCTGTTTTTATTGCCTTAAAGTAGCCTACATTAAATGCGGTTAATTATTAAAACGTAAGGCCTATCCAATTAAAGTTATTTGCAAAAATTTGAATTATGACAAGAATATGAAAATATTCAAATTTCTCCGTTAATTAACACCGCAATAGGCATAAATAATTAAAATTGACATCTGAAGAAGTAACTAGTAAAACGAGATCAGATGCTGGAATTCTACTTGATTCAATGCAAACTTTTTTTTCTGTTTTATATTATAATCTCAATTAGTGGGAGCTCGTGTTTTTTTAAAATTGTTATTTTAAAATTAATGCAAACCCATTTCATGGAACAAAGTGATATGCTATTACAAAACGCTGTTATATCATCCAAAACAATTTGTAAAGAAGTATGTGTTGTGAAAATTCAGATGACGCTGAAGAACAAAAAGTGCACCGAGAATTGTTTTTATCAATGGATAGAATTTAAAAGCAAATAAAAGAACACTTTGATCAGCTGCATATCCTTGCAAGAAAATATTCGTATATAATACAACATAATACCATGTAACCTACTAAATGAAGAATTTGCACACCAAATAAATGACTGTTCTAACAAGGATAAATAAAATTTCAATATTGAAAGTACTGAAAGAAAAAAGGATGCCATTTTAATACCTGTACCTACACTATTAGAAGAGGCATTACGTTAGAAAAACGAGGGAAAAGACCTTTTTATCTCTTATAATTTATGAAACATCATAGATTGGAAAAGTATGGACCCTAAAGAAAAATTGTAATTTTTGTAAGATTTTTCTCAACAACTGCCAACAGTGTTGCTAGTTTTGAAAGGAGCTTTGATTTTAAAAAAACCATTTTTTTCTTCAAATCAGGGATTTAAGACTATAAAATCTTGCCATATTGACCATAAAACAAGATATTACAAATAATTTGAAATTTCGATAGCATAAGACACGATTTCTCAACTATGAAAATTAGTTAAGAAATTGTATAAATATGTTTACATACTAATGTATACAATTTCTTTGTAAAAGGCATTTATCTATTAATAAAACTAAAAGCATATTAATTAGTAATGTTTTTTGGAATATGTGTTGCCTTATGGTGGAGGGGGGTAGTATGTTTATTAATTTATAAAAATCCATCATATGATTGACTGAAGGGTCCAGCCATAAATGACTTCACGCTATTTTTGCTTATTTTTTACCCACTCCCCTTCGTCACACGTCGAGATGTAAGTCTTTAAGATAGGCTTGTAAGAAGTAACCTTCCTACCCTGAAAGCACATATTGGCCTCAGAGGTTGCAATGCTTGTCCTAATCAAAATAAACCTTTTTTTTTTCCTCGACCTCCCCTCCCTCATTTTTCTTATTTTGTAATTTTTATTATTATTTTAATTTTAAGAAATTAAAAA
Source organism: Radix auricularia (assembly GCA_002072015.1). Lineage (NCBI taxonomy): Eukaryota > Metazoa > Mollusca > Gastropoda > Lymnaeidae > Radix > Radix auricularia. The sequence continues at coordinate 712,459 of MUZC01001605.1, forward strand.
TAAAAGATGGTTATAATCGCAAAAGTGGCATCATTATTTATGGAATATTTAGCTATATTTATAACTAGCAATTTACCCGCGCTTTGCTGCGGTAAATTAGGATTTCAGTTATTGAAAAATGCGTCTTTTTTATATAGCTCATAATAAGAAAAAACCTATATTTAGGCAATCGTCCCCCTAGTGAGAAAAAATTTGATATTTTTTGCTTCGTACCATCGCAGAAGTGTACTCAACAACTTCCCAAAATTTCAAGCTTCTACCTACACGGAAGAGTGTAGAATTAGTATTGATTTAGATTTATATAGCCCATTTTAGGGGGAAAAAGTTTTAGGGCCCCCGCCACACATGAGTGGAAATTTTTAAAATGTATATAATTATTTTCCTTTTTACCATTTCGGGCTTTTACTAAACAGTACAGAAGGGTTTATACTTTTACCTACACAGGAAATTGGAGAAGCAGTAATTTTCAGTTTATAATGGCTCATTTAATAGAAAAACTACATTGGGGCCTCCAGCATGCAGTAAGTGAAAATTTAAATATATATTCACCTGCTAACATTGATGAAGTGTACTCAACAACTTTCTAAAGTTTACATACTCGGCAAAAAAGGACAATTAGTGATTTTCAATTTTTTTAGATAAAGAGAAATAGTTTTTGGGACCAAGGCCCCACATAATTTGGATTTTAAAATTTCTTTTTCGTCGCGAGAGGGTACTCAACAACTTCCCATATTTTCATGCTCCTGCCTACACCGGAAGTTGGAGAATTAGTGATGATTGAATGAGTGAGTGCATTAAAAATATTTATTTGGGCCCCAGGCCCCAAGTAAGGGATATGTTAAATATGTTTTCACCTGCTACCATCGTGGAAAAGTATTTAACAACCCCCCCCCCCCAACGTTGCACGCCTTTACCCATTAGGGAAATAAAAGAATTCTAGATTTTCAATTTTTATATAGCTCATATAACAGAAACAGGGGGCGCGGTGGTCAAAGTGTTAGTGCGCTGCGGCACCAAAAAAAATTCCAAAATAAAAATAAAAATCGGTCACGGGTTCAAACCCCGGTTCTGGCACCCCTACGGGTAGATGATGCTCGTTAAAACCTTGGCTGGTAGTTCATCTAGGAGAAGGAAACTCCGAATACAAATCCTCCGCTGCCTTGCGGCTATACCTGCCTTGCGGGAAAGGCTAAGGGAGTTAACCCTGAAAGAAAATCAGGAATTGGAGCACCTACAGGCGGTCTATACATACCGGCAGCTCCTGCGATGCCAATGGCAGCCAAGCTGCATCGACGCAAGTCGTTCCCTTGGTTACACCATTGACGTGGAGAGGGGGGATATGCTGTATGGGCAGCAGCTAATTCTCCATAATACCCGCCCAGGCTTGCATCACCTCTGGAGAGGACACTCCAGCGTCGCCCGCAAGGTGTCGACAAAACACGAGAAGCAGCAGTTACCGGTTATAAGCCAAAGCTCAATTGACGTAGAGCTAGGCGCCGGGGGCTGCTTCCGACGGTGGGAGAGACTACCAATGTCTCACTGGACAGCTACCACCCGCCTCAAACTGGGCAGCCCCCAGTCAAATATCCCGTCATGGCCTGCCTTCTCCACTGGGTGCGTGGAGATTAGAGTACCACTCAACAAGTGGGCCACTAAGCCCTGCACCAAGAAATACAAAAAAGAAAAAGAAGACCCCAGCTCTTCGAATCGCTAGCTGGAACGTGAGGACTATGTGTCCCGGCATCACTGATGATCTGCAGTCCATAAACGACACACGGAAGACAGGAATAATCGATAGAGAACTTAAAAGGCTAAAGATTGACATAGCATGCCTTCAGGAGACCAGGCTCCCAGACAACGGTTCACTCAAAGAGGCCAATTACACCTTCTTCTGGCAAGGCAGACCGAAAGACGAACCTAGACAGCATGGTGTGGGTTTCGCTGTTAAAAACACTCTTCTACCATCCATTGAACCACCGTCATCAGGCACGGAGAGGATCCTCACTCTAAGACTCAGAACAACTGCGGGCCCAGCAAACATTCTTAGTGTGTATGCCCCAACACTCTATTCAACTCCGGAAGAGAAGGACCAGTTCTATGGAGCGTTAGACCAGGCAATAGCCGGCATCCACAAAGACGAGGCAATCTATCTCCTAGGAGATTTCAATGCTAGAGTGGGGAGCGACCACGAAGCCTGGCCCACCTGCCTTGGACTATTTGGAAGAGGAAAGTTAAATGAAAATGGACAAAGGCTTCTGGAATTGTGCTGCTCACGAGGCTTGTGTGTGACCAACACTTTCTTCAAGTGCAAGGATATACATCAAGTATCTTGGAGACACCCTCGATCCCACCAATGGCACCAGCTGGACCTCATTATCACCAGGCGTGCACAACTAGCTAGCGTCCTACTCACTCGCAGCTATCACAGTGCCGACTGTGACACGGATCATTCCCTTGTCGCCAGCAAAGTACGAATAATGAGGAAAAACTCGTACCACACAAAGAAAAAGGGAAGTCCACGCATCAATACCTCCTGCATGAAAGACCCTGCGATAGCGCAGCTGTTCAAAGACAAGGTGAAGGAAAGTCTCTCAAAGATGTCCCCATGCGTCACCATTGACTCCAAATGGACGCAACTGAGAGACACAATCTATACATCCGCAATACAAGCCTTTGGCAAAAAATCTCACAAAAACACGGACTGGTTTGATGAACATTGGGACGAGATGAAACCCGTCACTGAAGCAAAAAGGAAAGCTCTTATGGCTTACAAGGAAAAGCCTACACCTGACAATTTGCATGCTTTAAAAACAGCTAAGTCACTTGCCCAAAAGGTTGCACGTAAATGTGTCAATACCTACTGGCTTAAGCTCTGTTCCAGTATACAATCAGCTGCAGACATGGGCAATGCAAAAGTCATGTACGAAAACATCAAAAAGGCAACGGGCCCCTTGACGTCAAAAGCTGCTCCCCTAAAGTCCAAAAATGGAGAAATTATTCAAGACCAGGCAGCACAGCTAAAACGGTGGGTTGAGCATTATCTGGAATTGTATTCAACAGTTACCACAGTCTCCAGCACCGCTCTAGATGACATCCCAGATATGCCACTCATGGAAGAACTTGATGTCGTGCCCACACAGGAAGAGCTGAGCAAAGCAATTGACAGTCTAGCTTGTGGAAAAGCGCCTGGGAATGATGGAATACCACCAGAGGTTCTAAAGAGTGGCAAGACAGCTTTACTCCAACCATTGCACGAGATTCTGTCCCTCTGCTGGGAACAGGGCTACATCCCCCAAGACCTAAAGGATGCAAATATAGTGACACTATATAAAAACAAAGGTGATAGGAGTGATTGCAATAATTATCGCGGCATTTCACTCCTTAGTATTGTAGGAAAGACCTTTGCCCGCGTTATACTAAAACGTTTACAAAGCCTAGCATCCCGCGTCTATCCAGAATCTCAGTGTGGTTTCCGGTCCGGTCGGTCTACCATAGACATGGTGTTCTCCATACGACAGCTCCAGGAAAAATGCAGAGAGCAGCAGATGCCACTATACATTGCATTTGTGGACCTTACAAAAGCCTTCGACTTAGTCAGTCGCAACGGGCTATTCCAAATACTGGCAAAAATTGGATGTCCCCCTCACCTACTTGCCATCATCAGACAGTTCCATGAAAATATGCTTGGCACAGTACAGTTCGATGGAGCTAAGTCAGAGGCCTTCCCTGTCAGCAGCGGAGTTAAACAAGGTTGTGTACTCGCACCAACACTCTTCGCAATATTCTTCTCTGTACTTCTTCGATACGCATTCAAGGATAGCAGTGAGGGAATCTGGTTACATACCAGAGCTGATGGAGGACTTTTCAACACTGCCCGCCTCCGAGCCAAGACCAAAACGACGGATGTCCTAATTCGAGAGCTACTATTTGCGGATGATGCGGCACTAACAGCACATACAGAATCTGGTTTGCAACAACTCGTGTCAAGCTTCTCCAATGCCTGCAAAGAATTTGGTCTGCAAATCAGCTTGAAAAAGACAAACATCATGGCCCAAGACACTCGACCTCCTCCTACCATAAATATCGATAATGAAAACTTGGAGGTTGTGGACAGCTTCACCTACTTGGGATCCAAGGTCTCCAATACACTGTCCATTGAAGAAGAAATAAACAGCAGAATTGGCAAGGCAGCCGCAACAATGGCTAAACTAAATAAGCGGGTCTGGCAAAACACCAAGCTAACGGAGAAAACCAAACTGTGCGTCTATCGAGCCTGTGTCATCAGTACACTACTATATGGGAGCGAGACATGGACCACTTATACATCACAAGAGCGTAAGCTTAACAGCTTCCATTTGAGATGCTTGCGCCGCATCCTTGGTATTAAATGGCAAGAAAAAGTGCCTAATAGTGAGGTCCTAACGCGTGCCAATACCCAAAGCCTGTTCTCAATTCTTAGTGAAAGACGCCTGAGGTGGCTAGGACATGTCAAAAGAATGAGCCCCGGCCGCATCCCGAAGGACCTCCTATATGGTGAACTTGCTTCAGTAAAGATGAAAACAGGTCGCCCACGCTTGCGATTTAAAGATGTCTGTCAAAGGGACATGAAAGCAGCCAAAATACATACAAGTGACTGGGAGTGTAAGGCAGAAGACCGATCTACGTGGCGCACAGTTGTCAAAGAGGGCGTCATAGTAGCCGAGGAGCGAAGAATGGAGGAGGCTGCAGACAGAAGAGCTAGGAGAAAGGCCAAAACATTTGGAAGCACAGAACTCGTGTGTAAAAACTGTGGCAAAGACTGTCACTCAAGGATAGGACTGCACAGCCACTCGAGAAAATGCAACCCAACACAGCGGTGATGCACCATCGTCTCGCGAGACGGAAGGATGCCGGAATATAACAGAAAAAACGTTTTTGAGGCCCTGGCCCCCATGAGTGTGTATTTCAAAATTCTTTTACACCAACTTTCGTTGTGAGAGGGTACTTAACAATTTTCCAAAGTTTCATGCTCCTACCTACACGGAAATTGGAGAATTAGTGATGAGTCGGTTTTTAATATAAGAAAAACTATATTTGGGCCCCACCCCCATGAGGGGGAGTTGTAACATTATTTTTAGTAAATTTACGTCGGGAGCGTGTATTCAAAAAATTTCCAGTTTCATGCTTTTACCTATACGGAAAATGGAGAATTAGGGATTTTAAATTTTTATATAGCTCATATAAGGAAAAAATGTTTTTGGGACCCCGGCCCCCATGAATAGTAAATTTAACTATTTTTTTTCAAATTATCGTAGGAAACATGTAGTCAAAATATTTCCAAAGTTTCATGCTTCTACCTACAAGGGAAATAGGAAAATTGGATATTTTCAATTTTTATAAACCATTATAAGGAGGGAAAAAATCTTTTGGGTCCCCGGCCCCACATGAGCGAGATTTTTAAAATTCTTTTTCGCCAGTTTTCGTCGTGAGGGGGTACCCAACAACTTCCCACAATTTTATGCTCCTACCTACACGGAAAATTGGATAATTAGTGATCAGTCGGTTTTTAATATAAGAAAAGCTATATTTGGGCTCCCGACGCCCCATGAGAGGGAGTTTTAAAAAAAATGTGGCCAATTTTCGCCGAAAGCGTTTACTCAAAACATTTCCAAAGCTTCATGCTTCAACCTATACGGGAAATAGGAGAATTAGTGATTTTTAATGTATATATAGCTCATATAAGGGGAAAAAAACGTTTTATGGGCCTCGGCCCCCATGAGTCAAAATCTTTTTTCTCAAAATTATCGTCGAGAGCATGTACTAAAAAAAATTCCAAAGTTTTATAGTTCTTCCTACACGGGAAATAGGAAAATTGGTGATTTTCAATTTTTGTAGAGCCCATATAAGGAAAAAACGTTTTGGGCCTCCGGCCACACATGAGCAAGATTTTTAAAATTCTTTTTCGCCAGTTTGTGTTGCTATTGGGTACCCAACAACTTCCCAAAGTTTCATGCTCCTACCTACACGGGAAGTTGGAGAAAAAGTGATGTAGTTTAAAAAAAATTTGGGCCCCGGCCCCACATTGGTGAGATTTTAAATATTCTTTTACGCCAATTTTCTTAGACAGAGTGTACCCAACAACCTCCCAAAGTTTCATGTTTCTACGTACACGGAAAATAGGAAAATTGGTGATTTTCAATTTTTATAGAGCCCATATAACGAAAGAACTCTTTTTCGGCCCCCGGCCCCACATGAGCGAGATTTTTAAAATTCTTTTTCGCCAATTTTCATTGTGAGAGGGTACCCAACAACTTCTCAAAGTTTCATGCTTTTACCTACACGGAAAATTTGAGAATTAGTGATGCAGAAAAAAAAGTTTTTTTGGCCCCCGGCCCCACATGAGCGAGATTTTGAAAAATTCTTTTTCGCCAAATTTCATTGTGAGAGGGTACTTAACAACTTCCCAAAGTTTCATGCTTCTACCTACTCGGGAAGTTGGAGAATTAGTGATGAATCAGTGAGTGAGTCAGTCAGTCAGTCAGTCAGGGCTTTCCCTTTTATTAGTATAGATACAATTTACGAAGGTGAGACAGATTGTCGCATGGCGGATCAGTTTAGAAGCAGGGGCGGGCACACTTTTTAGAGTGAGGGCCGCATAAATAAGAAATGAAACATCAAGAGGCGGCACCTAACAAAAATTTAGCCTCCATTCAACAACAAAAATCCATCTAAAGTAAATTTAATGATATTTGTCTTTATTACAGATGGCTTCCAAGGCTGCAAAGAACTCCGGGCCGTAGTTTACCCTTCCCTGGTTTAGAGAATGCCTGTTCCATATAGATAAACAGACTGTATCCCGTCTAAGCACTTAAACAATGCTAATTATGAAAGGATTTTTAGATATTTCATTTATTCAAAATATATATTGGAGGCATCCATATATTACGTACGCAAAGAGTGGAAGGGGTCTTTACGGCATTTTGCGTATTTGGTGCGTACGAGCGGAGGAACTACTCAACTGAATGTGTATGTCCGCACACATATTTAACAATTATAAACGTAGCGTAAACCACTCAGATTGAAGACGGCATTCGAGACCGACTGAGTTAAGATTGATACGCACTCACCGTATATACTCGTTCTAAACTCGACATTTTTTGTGCAAAATCTTGGTGAAAATGTTAGGGGGGGGGTTTTGGCTTGCGAGCGGGTCATAGGTCATTTCTGCATACTGAATTTTCAATAATTGAATATTGGTGTTGTGAGGGAGTAAAGTGGGGGAGGGAAGGTGTCTATTCTCACGGGCTTGTGTGTGTCGGTATGTCAAGGTTTGAATCAAAGTAAGTGGGTTCCATTTCACATAAAACAACAGACACCGCCTCTCTTTTCTGTCTTGCCCTCTAGCCGATATCGCTGCCTCCCACTTATCAGCATTATCCTTGTTTAATCTGCACAAATTACGTCATTTACCCTAATTAGGAAACTCCGTAAGTTGATTTTTCGGGTCTCGTGAATTTTCCAAGGCCTGCTGTGACTCTTTTCTGATGATGTGTGACGAGAGTATGGGTTTTTAAATTTTTATTTATTTATTTATTTATTTAACAAATGTGACGTTACATTAATATGCGCAAATTTTAAATAAAAGTTCAATTAAAAGATTTGATTGCTTGCACTTTATTTAAAAAGGTTTTCGATGTCTTCTTACATGTTAAGATATTATATTGCAGCCTTACACTAAATAAATACTTAAATGATAAAAAAGATACTTTACAACCAGTGGCGGCGTTAGGTAAGCGCAGGGCATAGTGCCAGCAATGACCCTGCGGGGCCAGAGTACTAGTAAAGATCGCTAAGCACCAGTATGCTATGGTCATGGTATTTAATAATATGAAACATCTTGATTATTGTGTAATTTTAATACCGCGTGTCCCCTTTTTATTAAATTATTACAAGTTCATTATTTTCTCTGGTCTATAAACAACTGTTTATTCTTATCGAAAAATGACGTGCCGGTTACGACGTGATTTAAAATGTAATTTATTGGCAGACATATTGCAAAATAATTGCAAAAGGATTACAAGAGTGCCTCTTTCGTTTCTTTACAATCGTTTCCAGCATACGTTCTACCATCCACTCTTTGGTTCTACATGTATAGGCTATTAACCAGGACGAGACATGTTCAGGATCGAAACGCGGGACCTACCTAAACGCGGGGCCTGGGGCAGTCGCCCCAGTTGACACCCCCAAACGCCGCTCCTGTCTGCAACAGGGGCGTAGCTACAGCATATGCCACCCGGGGCGGTCTTCAATATGCCACCCTTTAAGGGGCCGCCCATAATGACGTCACCAACCGGGGGTGGGGAGTCACATATTTTACGTCATTCAAAATGCGAAACTTTAAAAAAAAAGTTTTAGTTAAATATATGATTAACCGAAACTTTATTCAATGAAAGTTTACGTGGTTTCACACTTAAATCCAAGTCACTGCGCAAGTCACTTTTGTCATCCATCCCATCCCATAATCCTAGCCAGAATCCTACTAAACCGCCTCAAAGCCCATCTTGACCAAGGACTCCTGCCTGAAAGCCAGTGTGGTTTCCGAAGAGAGCGAGGAACAATCGACATGCTTTTTGCTGCCAGGCAGCTGCAGGAGAAATACCAGGAGCAGAACTCAGACCTTTTCTCCACCTATGTTGACCTAACTAAGGCTTTTGACACAATTGGAAGAGAGGGTCTGTGGAAGATCATGGTGAAGTATGGTTGCCCAAGCAAATTCATTTCCTTGGTTCAACAATTCCACTGTGGTGAAAAGATGTGTAGTATGTGTTTTGTCTAGGGTATTATTTGTATTTATACTTTCACACACACAAGGACGTACATTAGTGATCTCCGCAAATGATAAACCAAAGAACCATTGTACAATATAAGTGATTAACGTTTAATGTACACTACATACAATGGCAATATCTCAATTTTCATTAATAAATTTGCCCCTAAGATTAAAATATTTAAAGTCTTATGGCTCGCTAATTATCATCATTACAGCTTGCCTTACGCCAAAGTTTCTATATTTTGAATACTTTTATTATATTGTATTTCGGAGTCCCTGATCACCGGCGCAGCTTGTATGTCTGCTGTGTTGGTGTGCTGCGCGACTTGACCTCCTTTCGTCTCTCTGCGACGTGTAAGTGACGGCAGCTTCCGGTGTTGAGCTCCTCCCTCCGCGTTGACAATATGACGTAACAGTCAGCTGGCTCGGTCTAAGCTTGTGTAAAGAATGTTGGTTCTGTATTATTTGACCTAGATAGATCGTACACAGTAGAGGGGGGGTTCTCACTTCTCTCCACGTGTGTTGTTGACAAGATTTCCAGGTCATACGGTCACACAGCTACAGTGTGGTAGGGCCGGCATCAGCTATTACGGTATAACGTGATGAGCTGGGTAGAAAAAGAGCACAGGGCTCTGTGGCAAATGGTGCGGGTCTCCGGCCTACAGTACGGATGTTCAATCCTACAGTTAGGGCAGATGGTAGCACTTGTGGATATGGTGTGCGTCTCCGGCCTACTGTACGGATGTTCAATCCTACAGTTAGGGCAGATGGTAGCACTTGTTGATCTGCTATCGACCTTAGCTGGCACGGGCACAAGGTGTACTTGGCTGTCGCGTGGCAAGGGTAGTGATCCTTTATCGGCAATAGTACCGGTGGGGGGGGGGACGGCTGTCCTGCTACCTCACCGTGGCGTACTTCTACTGGTGCAGCTCCCTGGAATTCAGGCGTAGCAGGAACCAGGCTATGAAATAGAAACAAAACTCTGGGAGTTTTCTATCGCATAGACTTATACATGGTCCTCCTTCCAACGACAAGCCGTTCAGAGCAAGACGCCAGAAGGGGATAACAATTTGACATAATTATATGAATTAATGGTTTATTCTTACTACCACGGGTGTAGGCCTATTTGGCGAACACCTTACACGTGGGTTCAGCAATCAATAAAACAATTTAATTTATTTAATACATAATTTAATATCCACACACGCTGCTCCATCTATTTGGTGGAGATCGCGTGTGTAGGCACATATTATTTAAGCAAACGTGATATATCTAAGAATATCACACGGGTCCCAACACGGGAAATTTATACCGTGGGGTACTAAATCCATGTCAATGGAACAAAATAAAATGTTAATCTGCTGTGAAAAATACATATAATTATAAATGTACATCATTATAATAAGATTTAAGTTACCTCTTACTAGACTGGTTAGATTGCCGGCTTTTCTCCTACAGTTCAGTGATATGATCCTGTGGTGCGCTACTGTTCGATGTTTTGCCTTGTACAGTTTGGCAGTGAAAAGAATGAACCTTGCGTTTTCTCTGGTTATATCTTTACTGGTCACGTGTCTTTAAGAACTCTTGATTGGTTGCATGATGAACTATAGCCAATATGATGAGGACTTCCTTGTTTCAGCCCCGTTAATGAAATTATGTATCATTTATTCTGTCCACATGTTAGATTCCCAGATGGGAGTTACCTCCCCTTATCTTTCCGGGTGGTCTAGTTGGTGGGTGTTAAGTCACCTGTTTGGGAGTGTAAGCAATAGTCTCCAAAAGTTTCATTACGATCGAATACATGGTTTAGTCAGCTATAAACGACATGCACACACACACACATTCATATACACATATATATAGATATACGGGAAAAGCACATTTAGGGGCCCTCAGCCAAATTCGGTGCAAGATGTCAAGTCCAAAAACCTGTTCATTTTAATTCAGTTCCACATCATGGATATATTTTCTCTATATAAGCTCTATATTTTTGTGCGACTTTTGACCTTGCGTCGTGACAAAACTATGTATGTCAATTATGTGATTTTTAGATTTTTCTATTGCACTTCTGTCAGATGCAACGAGATTGCAAGGTGTCCTGGATTGAATGAAAATTTTAAAAATGTTAGGCATGTAATTTGGGGTAATTTTCTCTGTATCAACTCTATAATTTTGTGCGATTTTGACCTTGCGCCGTGACAAAACCATGCATGTTGGCTATGTGATTTTTAGATTTTTCTATTGCACTTCTGTCAGATGCAACGAGATTGCAAGATGTCCTGGATTGAATGAAAAATAAAATAAATGTTTGCCATGTAATTTGGGGTAATTTTCTCAATAAAAGCTCTATATTTTTGTCCGACTTTTGACCGTGCACCGTGACAAAACTATGCATGTCAGCTATGTGATTTTTAGATTTTTCTTTTGCAGTTCTGTCAGATGCAACGAGATTGCAAGATGTCCTGGATTGAATGAAAAAAAAAATGTTAGGCTTGTAATTTGGGGTAATTTTCTCTATATAAGCTCTATATTTTTGTGCGACATTTGACCTTACGCCGTGGCAAAACTATGCATGTCAGCTATGTGATTTTTAGAAATTTCTATTGCACTTCTGTCAGATGCAAAGAGATTGCAAGATGTCCTGGATTGAATGAAAACAAAATGCTAGGTATGTAATTTGGGGTAATTTTCTTTGTTTAAGCTATATATTTTTGTGCGACATTTGACCTTGCGCCGTGACAAAACTATGCAAGTCAGCTATGTGATTTTTAGATTTTTCTTTTGCACTTCTGTCAGATGCAACGAGATTGCAAGATGTCCTGGATTGAATGAAAAATAAAACAAAATGCTACGCATGTAATTTGGGGTAATTTTCTCTATATAATCTATATATTTTTGTGCGACTTTGACCTTGCGCCGTGACAAAACTATGCATGTCAGCTATGTGATTTTTAGAATTTTCTATTGCACTTTTGTCAGATGCAACGAGATTGCAAGATGTCCTTAATTGAATGAAAAATAAAAAAATGTTAGGCATGTAATTTGGGGTACTTTTCTCTATAAAAGCTCTATATTTTTGTGCGATTTTTGACCTTGCGCCGTGACAAAACTATGCATGTCAGCTATGTGATTTTTAGATTTTTCTATTGCACTCATGTCAGATGAAACGACATTGCAAGATGTCTTGGATTGAAGGAGAAATAAAAATTTTTTTAGGCATGTCATTTTTGGGTAATTTTCTGTATATAAGCTCTATATTATTGTGCGACTTTTTACCTTGCGCCTTCACAAAACTATGCAAGTCATCTATGTGATTTTTTAGATTTTTTAAATTGCACTTCTGTCAGATGCAACGATATTTCAAGATGTCTTGGATTGAAGCAAAAATAAAAATTTTTTCAGGCATGTAATTTTTGGGTAATTTTCTCTATATAAGCAATTTATTTTTGTGCGACATTTGACCTAGAACCGTGACAAAACTATGCATGTCAGCTTTGTGATTTTTTGATTTTTCTGTTGCATTTCTGTCAGATGCAAAGAGATTGCAAGATGTCCTGGAATAATGAAAAAAAAAAAAATTTAGGCATGTAATTTTTGGGTAATTTTCTGTATATAAGCTCTATATTATTGTGCGACTTTTTACCTTGCGCCTTGACAAAACTATGCAAGTAAGCTATGTGATTTTTAGATTTTTCTCTTGCACTTCTGTCAGATGCAGCGAGATTGCAAGATGTCATGGATGGAATGAGAAATAAAAAAAAATGTTAAGTCATGTAATTTGGGCTAATTTTTTATTTTTAAGTTAAATATTTGTGTGCGACATTTGACCTTGCACCGTGACAAAACTATGCATGTCAGTTATGTGATTTTTTGATTTTTCTATTGCACTTCTGTCAGATGCAAGGAGATTGCAAGATGTTCGGAATTGAATGAAAAAAAAAGTTAGTTATGTAACTTGGAGTAATTTTCTCTATATATGCTTTATATTTTTGTGCGACTTTTGACCTTGCGCAGTGACAAAACATTGCATGTCAGCTATGTGATATTTAGAATTTTCTATTGCACTTCTGTCAGATGCAATGAGATGGCAAGATGTTCTGGATTTTAAAAAAGAAAAAAAATGTTTGGCATGTTATTTGGGGTAATTTTCTCTATATAAGCTCTATATTTTTGTGCGACTTTTGACCTTGCGCCGTGACAAAACTAAGCTTGTCAGCTATGTGATTTTTATATTTTTCTATTGCACTTCTGTCAGATGTAACGGCATTGCAAGATGTCCTGGATTGAAGTAACAATAAAAGAATTTTTAGGCATGTCATTTTTAGGTAATTTTCTCTATATAAGCTCTATATTTTTGTGCGACTTTTGACCTTGCGCCGTGACAAAACTATGCAAGTTAGCTTTGTGATTTTTAGATTTTTCTTTTGCACTTCTGTCAGATGCAACGACATAGCAAGATGTCCTGGATTGAAGGAAATTTTTTTTTAAGGCATGTCATTTTTGGGTAATTTTCTCAATATAAGCTCTATATTTTTGTGCAAAATTTGACCTTGCGCCGTGACAAAACTATGCAAGTCAGCTATGTGATTTTTAGATTTTTCTATTGCACTTCTATCAGATGCAACGAGATGGCAATTTGTCATGGATTGAATGAAAAATAAAAAAAAAATGTTAAGGCATGTAATTTGGGGTAATTTTCTCTTTATAAGCTCTAAAAATTTGTGCAACTTTTGACCTTGCGCCATGACAAAACTATGCATGTCAGCTATGGGGTTTTTAGATTTTTCTTTTGCATTTATGTCAGATGCAAAGTGATTGCAAGATGTCCAGGATTAATGAAAAATAAAAATTTTTTAGGCATGTAATTTGGGCTAATTTGTTATTTATAAGTTATATATTTTTGTGCGACATTTGACCTTGCACCGTGAAAAAACTATGCATGTCAGCTATGTGATTTTTTTATTTTTCTATTGCATTTCTGTCAGATGCAAAGAGATTGCAAGATGTCCTGGATTAATGAAAAAAAAAAGTTAGGCATGTAATGTGGGGTAATTTTCTTTTTTAAGCTATATGTTTTTGTTCGACATTTGACCTTGCGCCGTGACAAAACTATGCATGTCAGCTATGTGATTTTTAGAATTTTCTATTGCACTTTTGTCAGATGCAACGAGATTGCAAGATGTCCTTAATTGAATGAAAAATAAAAAAATGTTAGGCATGTAATTTGGGGTACTTTTCTCTATAATAGCTCTATATTTTTGTGCGATTTTTGACCTTGCGCCGTGACAATACTATGCATGTCAGCTATGTGATTTTTAGATTTTTCTATTGCACTCATGTCAGATGCAACGACATTGCAAGATGTCTTGGATTGAAGGAGAAATAAAAAATTTTTTAGGCATGTCATTTTTGGGTAATTTTCTGTATATAAGCTCTATATTATTGTGCGACTTTTTACCTTGCGCCTTGACAAAACTATGCAAGTCAGCTATGTAAGTTTTCAGATTTTTTTATTGCACTACTGTCAGATGCAACGATATTTCAAGATGTCCTGGATTGAAGAAAAAATAAAAATTTTTTCAGGCATGTAATTTTTGGGTAATTTCTCTATATAAGCAATGTATTATTGTGCGACTTTTGACCGTGCGCCGTGACAAAATATGCACGTCAGCTATGTGATTTTTAGATTTTTCTCTTGCACTTCTATCAGATGCAACGAGATTGCAAGATGTCATTGATTGAATGAAAAATAAAAAAAATGTTAAGTCATGTAATTTGGGCTAATTTTTTATTTATAAGTTATATATTTTTGTGCGACATTTGACTTTGCACCGTGACAAAACTATGCATGTCAGTTATGTGATTTTTTGATTTTTCTATTGCACTTCTGTCAGATGCAATGAGATGGCAAGATGTTCTGAATTGAATGAAAAAAAATGTTAGTTATGTAACTTTGAGTAATTTTCTCTATATATGCTTTATATTTTTGTGCGACTTTTGACCTTGCGCCGTGACAAAACTTTGCATGTCAGCTATGTAATATTTAGATTTTTCTATTGCACTTCTGTCAGATGCAATGAGATGGCAAGATGTTCTGGATTAAAAAAAAATTTTAAAAATGTTTTGTATGTTATTTGGGGTAATTTTCTCAATATAAGCTATATATTTTTGTGCGACTTTTGACCTTGCGCCGTAACAAAACTATGCTTGTCAGCTATGTAATTTTTATATTTTTCTATTGCACTTCTGTCAGATGCAACGGCGTTGCAAGATGTCCTGGATTGAAGGAACAATAAAAGAATTTTTAGGCATGTCATTTTTAGGTAATTTTCTCTAAATAAGCTCTATATTTTTGTGCGACTTTTGACCTTGCGCCGTGACAAAACTATGCAAGTCAGCTATGTGATTTTTAGATTTTTCTATTGCACTTCTGTCAGAATAAACGACATTGCAAGATGTCCTGGATTGAAGGAAAAAATAAAAAAAATTTTAGGCATGTTATTCTTTGGTAATTTTTCTCTATATAAGCTGAAGATTTTTGTGCAAAATTTGACCTTGCGCCGTGACAAAACTATACAAGTCAGCTATGTGATTTTTAGATTTTTCTTTTGCATTTATGTCAGATGGAAAGTGATTGCAAGATGTCCAGGATTAATGAAAAATAAAAAAATTTTAGGCAAGTAATTTGGGCTAATTTTTTTATTTATAAGTTATATATTTTTGTGCGACATTTGACCTTGCACCGTGAAAAAACTTTGCATGTCAGCTATGTGATTTTTTGATTTTTCTATTGCACTTCTGTCAGATGCAACGAGATTGCAAGATGTCCTGAATTGAATAAAAAAAAAATGTTAGTTATGTAACTTGGAGTAAATTTCTCTATATAAGCTATATATTTTTGTGCGACTTTTGACCTTGCGCCGTGACAAAACTATGCATGTAAGCTATGCGATATTTAGATTTTTCTATTGCACTTCTGTCAGATACGATGAGATTGCACAATGTCCTAGATTGAATGTAAAATAAAAAAATTTTAGGCATGTAATTTGGGGTAATTTTCTGTAAGAAAGCTCTATATTTTTGTTCGACTTTTTACCTTGCGCCTTGACAAAACTATGCAAGTCAGCTATGTGATTTTTTAGATTTTTCTATTGCACCTCCGTCAGATGCAACGAGATTGCAAGATGTCCTTAATTGAATGAAAAACAAAAAAAATGTTTGGCATGTAATTTGGGGTAAATATCTCTATATAAGCTCTATATTTTTGTAGTACTTTTTACCTTGCGTCGTGACAAAACTATGCAAGTCAGCTATGTGATTTTTAGATTTTTCTATTGCACTTCTGTCAGATGCAACGACATTGCAAGATGTCCTGGATTGAAGGAAAATTTTAAAATATTTTGGGCATGTCATTTTTGGATAATTTTCTCTATATAAGCTCATTATTTTTGTGCGAATTTTGACCTTGCGCCGTGACAAAACTATGCAAGTCAGCTATGTGATTTTTAGATTTTTCTATTGCACTTCTGTCAGAATAAACGACATTGCAAGATGTCCTGGATTGAAGGAAAAAAGAAAAAAAATTTTAGGCATGTTATTCTTTGGTAATTTTTCTCTATATAAGCTGAAGATTTTTGTGCGACATTTGACCTTGCGCCGTGACAAAACTATGCAATTCAGCTATGTGATTTTTAGATTTTTCTATTGCACTTCTGTCAGATGCAACGACATTGCAAGATGTCCTGGATTGAAGGAAAAATAAAAAAAAATTTAGGCATGTCATTTTTGGGTAATTTTCTCTATATAAGCTCTATATTTTTGTGCGACTTTTGACCTTGCGCCGTGACAAAACTATGCAAGTCAGCTATGTGATTTTTAGATTTTTCTATTGCACTTCTGTCAGATGCAACGACATTGCAAGATGTCCTGGATTGAAGGAAAAATAAAAAAAANATTTTTTTTTTTTTTTTTTTTTTTTTTTTTTATGCACTTCTGTCAGATGCAACGATATTTCAAGATGTCCTGGATTGAAGGAAAAATAAAAGAATTTTTAGGCATCTCATTTTTGGGTAAATTTCTCTATATAAGCTCTATATTTTGTGCGACTTTTAACCTTGCGCCGTGACAAAACTATGCAAGTTAGCTATGTAATTTTTAGATTTTTCTATTGCACTTCTGTCAGATGCAACGACATTGCAAGATGTCCTGGTCCTGGATTGAAGGAAAAAAAACAAACTTTTAGGCATGTTATTTTTGGGAAATTTTCTCTATATAAGCTCTATATTTTTGTGTGACCTTTGACCTTGTGCCGTGGCAAAACTATGCAAGTCAGCTATGTGATTTTTAGATTTTTCTATTGCACTTCTGTCAGATGCAACGACATTGCAAGATGTCCTGGATTTAAGGAAAAATAAAAAAAATTTAGGCATGTCATTTTTTGGTAATTTTCTCTATCATCCGGCATCCTTCCGTCTCGCGAGACGATGGTGCATCACCGTTGGGTTGGGTTGCATTTCCTCGAGTGACTGTGCAGTCCTATCCTTGAGTGACAGTCTTTGCCACAGTTTTTACACACGAGTTCTGTGCTTCCAAATGTTTTGGCCTTTCTCCTAGCTCTTCTGTCTGCAGCCTCCTCCATTCTTCGCTCCTCGGCTACTATGACGCCCTCTTTGACAACTGTGCGCCACGTAGATCGGTCTTCTGCCTTACACTCCCAGTCACTTGTATGTATTTTGGCTGCTTTCATGTCCCTTTGACAGACATCTTTAAATCGCAAGCGTGGGCGACCTGTTTTCCTCTTTCCTGAAGCAAGTTCACCATATAGGAGGTCCTTCGGGATGCGGCCGGGGCTCATTCTTTTGACATGTCCTAGCCACCTCAGGCGTCTTTCACTAAGAATTGAGAACATGCTTTGGGTATTGGCACGCGTTAGTACCTCACTATTAGGCACTTTTTCTTGCCATTTAATACCAAGGATGCGGCGCAAGCATCTCAAATGGAAGCTGTTAAGCTTACGCTCTTGTGATGTATAAGTGGTCCATGTCTCACTCCCATATAGTAGTGTACTGATGACACAGGCTCGATAGACGCACAGTTTGGTTTTCTCCGTTAGCTTGGTGTTTTGCCAGACCCGCTTATTTAGTTTAGCCATTGTTGCGGCTGCCTTGCCAATTCTGCTGTTTATTTCTTCTTCAATGGACAGTGTATTGGAGACCTTGGATCCCAAGTAGGTGAAGCTGTCCACAACCTCCAAGTTTTCATTATCGATATTTATGGTAGGAGGAGGTCGAGTGTCTTGGGCCATGATGTTTGTCTTTTTCAAGCTGATTTGCAGACCAAATTCTTTGCAGGCATTGGAGAAGCTTGACACGAGTTGTTGCAAACCAGATTCTGTATGTGCTGTTAGTGCCGCATCATCCGCAAATAGTAGCTCTCGAATTAGGACATCCGTCGTTTTGGTCTTGGCTCGGAGGCGGGCAGTGTTGAAAAGTCCTCCATCAGCTCTGGTATGTAACCAGATTCCCTCACTGCTATCCTTGAATGCGTATCGAAGAAGTACAGAGAAGAATATTGCGAAGAGTGTTGGTGCGAGTACACAACCTTGTTTAACTCCGCTGCTGACAGGGAAGGCCTCTGACTTAGCTCCATCGAACTGTACTGTGCCAAGCATATTTTCATGGAACTGTCTGATGATGGCAAGTAGGTGAGGGGGACATCCAATTTTTGCCAGTATTTGGAATAGCCCGTTGCGACTGACTAAGTCGAAGGCTTTTGTAAGGTCCACAAATGCAATGTATAGTGGCATCTGCTGCTCTCTGTATTTTTCCTGGAGCTGTCGTATGGAGAACACCATGTCTATGGTAGACCTACCGGACCGGAAACCACACTGAGATTCTGGATAGACGCGGGATGCTAGGCTTTGTAAACGTTTTAGTATAACGCGGGCAAAGGTCTTTCCTACAATACTAAGGAGTGAAATGCCGCGATAATTATTGCAATCACTCCTATCACCTTTGTTTTTATATAGTGTCACTATATTTGCATCCTTTAGGTCTTGGGGGATGTAGCCCTGTTCCCAGCAGAGGGACAGAATCTCGTGCAATGGTTGGAGTAAAGCTGTCTTGCCACTCTTTAGAACCTCTGGTGGTATTCCATCATTCCCAGGCGCTTTTCCACAAGCTAGACTGTCAATTGCTTTGCTCAGCTCTTCCTGTGTGGGCACGACATCAAGTTCTTCCATGAGTGGCATATCTGGGATGTCATCTAGAGCGGTGCTGGAGACTGTGGTAACTGTTGAATACAATTCCAGATAATGCTCAACCCACCGTTTTAGCTGTGCTGCCTGGTCTTGAATAATTTCTCCATTTTTGGACTTTAGGGGAGCAGCTTTTGACGTCAAGGGGCCCGTTGCCTTTTTGATGTTTTCGTACATGACTTTTGCATTGCCCATGTCTGCAGCTGATTGTATACTGGAACAGAGCTTAAGCCAGTAGGTATTGACACATTTACGTGCAACCTTTTGGGCAAGTGACTTAGCTGTTTTTAAAGCATGCAAATTGTCAGGTGTAGGCTTTTCCTTGTAAGCCATAAGAGCTTTCCTTTTTGCTTCAGTGACGGGTTTCATCTCGTCCCAATGTTCATCAAACCAGTCCGTGTTTTTGTGAGATTTTTTGCCAAAGGCTTGTATTGCGGATGTATAGATTGTGTCTCTCAGTTGCGTCCATTTGGAGTCAATGGTGACGCATGGGGACATCTTTGAGAGACTTTCCTTCACCTTGTCTTTGAACAGCTGCGCTATCGCAGGGTCTTTCATGCAGGAGGTATTGATGCGTGGACTTCCCTTTTTCTTTGTGTGGTACGAGTTTTTCCTCATTATTCGTACTTTGCTGGCGACAAGGGAATGATCCGTGTCACAGTCGGCACTGTGATAGCTGCGAGTGAGTAGGACGCTAGCTAGTTGTGCACGCCTGGTGATAATGAGGTCCAGCTGGTGCCATTGGTGGGATCGAGGGTGTCTCCAAGATACTTGATGTATATCCTTGCACTTGAAGAAAGTGTTGGTCACACACAAGCCTCGTGAGCAGCACAATTCCAGAAGCCTTTNTTTAGGCATGTCATTTTTGGGTAATTTTCTCTATATAAGCTCTATATTTTTGTGCGACTTTTGACCTTGCGCCGTGACAAAACTATGCAAGTCAGCTATGTGATTTTTAGATTTTTCTATTGCACTTCTGTCAGATGCAACGACATTGCAAGATGTCCTGGATTGAAGGAAAAATAAAATAATTTTTAGGCATGTCATTTTTGGGTAATTTACTCTATATAAGCTCTATATTTTTGTGCGACTTTTGACCTTGCGCCGTGACAAAACTGCAAGTCAGCTATGTGATTTTTTTAGATTTTTCTATTGCACTTCTGTCAGATGCAACGATATTTCAAGATGTCCTGGATTGAAGGAAAAATAAAAGAATTTTTACGCATGTCATTTTTGGGTAATTTTCTCTATATAAGCTCTATATTTCGTGCGACTTTTGACCTTGCGCGTGACAAAACTATGCAAGTTAGCTATGTGATTTTTAGATTTTTCTATTGCACTTCTGTCAGATGCAACGACATTGCAAGATGTCCTGGTCCTGGATTGAAGGAAAAAACCAAACTTTTAGGCATGTCATTTTTGGGAAATTTTCTCTACATATACTCTATATTTTTGTGCGACTTTTGACCTTGCGCCGTGACAAAACTATGCAAGTCAGCTAAGTGATTTTTAGATTTTTCTATTGCACTTCTATCAGATGCAACGACATTGCAACATGACCTGAATTTGAAATGAAAAAAAAATAAATTTAGGCATGTCGTTTTTGGGAAATTTTCTCTTTATAACCTCTATATTTTTGTGCGACTTGTTACCTTGCGCCGTGACAAAACTATGCAAGTCAGCTATGCGATATTTAGATTTTTCTATTGCACTTCTGTCAGATGCAATGAGATTGCACAATGTCCTAGATTTAATGTAAAATAAAAAAATGTTAGGCATGTAATTTGGGGTAATTTTCTGTAAGAAAGCTCTATATTTTTGTGCGACTTTTGACCTTGCACCGTGACAGAACTATGCATGTCAGCTATGTGATTTTTAGATTTTTCTATTGCACTTCTGTCAGATGCAATGAGATTGCAAGATGTCCTTAATTGAATGAAAAATAAAAAAATGTTTGGCATGTAATTTGGGGTAAATATCTCAATATAAGCTCTATATTTTTGTAGTACTTTTTACCTTGCATCGTGACAAAACTATGCAAGTCAGCTTTGTGATTTTTAGATTTTTCTATTGCACTTCTGTCAGATGCAACGACATTGCAAGATGTCCTGGTCCTGGATTGAAGGAAGAAAACAACAAAACTTTTAGGCATGTCATTTTTGGGAAATTTTCTCTATATAAGCTCTATATTTTTGTGCGACCTTTGACCTTGCGCCGTGACAAAACTATGCAAGTCAGCTATGTGATTTTTAGATTTTTCTATTGCACTTCTGTCAGATGCAACGGCCTTGCAAGATGTCCTGGATTGAAGGAAAAATAAAAAAAAATTTAGGCATGCCATTATTGGGTAATTTTCTCTATAAAAGCTCAATATTTTTGTGCAACTTTTGACCTTGCGCCGTGACAAAACTATGCAAGTTAGCTATGTGATTTTTAGATTTTTCTATTGCACTTCTGTCAGATGCAACGACATTGCAAGATGTCCTGGTCCTGGATTGAAGGAAAAAAAAAACTTTTAGGCATGTCATTTTTGGGAAATTTTCTCTACATATGCTCTATATTTTTGTGCGACTTTTGACCTTACGCCGTGACAAAACTATGCAAGTCAGCTATGTGATTTTTAGAATTTTCTATTGCACTTCTGTCAGATGCAACGACATTGCAACATGACCTGGATTTGAAATGAAAAAAAAAAATTTAGGCATGTCGTTTTTGGGAAATTTTCTCTTTATAAGCTCCATATTTTTGTGCGACTTTTGACCTTGCGCGTGACAGAACTATGCATGTCAGCTTTGTGATTTTTAGATTTTTCTATTGCACTTCTGTCAGATGCAACGAGATTGCAAGATGTCCTTAATTGAATGAAAAATTAAAAAAATGTTTGGCATGTAATTTGGGGTAAATATCTCTATATAAGCTCTATATTTTTATAGTACTTTTTACCTTGCGTCGTGACAAAACTATGCAAGTCAGCTATGTGATTTTTAGATTTTTCTATTGCACTTCTGTCAGATGCAACGACATTGCAAGATGTCCTGGTCCTGGATTGAAGGTAAAAAAACAAACTTTTAGGCATGTCATTTTTGGGAAATTTTCTCTACATATGCTCTATATTTTTGTGCGACTTTTGACCTTGCGCCGTGACAAAACTATGCAAGTCAGCTATGTGATTTTTAGATTTTTCTATTGCACTTCTGTCAGATGCAACGACATTGCAACATGACCTGGATTTAAAATGAAAAAAAATAAATTTAGGCATGTCGTATTTGTGAAATTTTCTCTTTATAAGCTCTATATTTTTGTGCGATTTGTTACCTTGCGCCGTGACAAAACTATGCAAGTCAGCTATGCGATATTTAGATTTTTCTATTGCACTTCTGCCAGATGCAATGAGATTGCACAATGTCCTAGATTGAATGTAAAATAAAAAAATGTTAGTGTCAAGGTATGAGAATCACTGTCAATGAATGGTGCTGAGTTGTTACTGAGTTGTCAATCATTGTTGTGAGTTGTCGTGAGAATTTTTTGAACTTTATTCAGTTGACGAACTTTTTGAATGTCAGGCAATGACTTGAGAGTGCGCGCAAGGGCTATATATAGTGTGGGTCTGTGTAGTGTGAAGAGACGAGTGAGAGACGAGCGAGAGACGAGAGGAGAAAAGACACGAGAGACTTGTGACGTCAGTGTGCGGACGTCGGCCAGGGCTGTGTGTTGTAGGATAGTGTTATCGAGGTTTGCTCGAACACTAGAAGGCTGGTGTTATCAAGGTTTGCTCGAACACTAGAAGGCTGCGAGCCTGTATGCCTGTACCGTGAGGTCTCGAACGCTGTAAAGACTGTGATCCTGTAAGCCTGTATACTGTGATGTCTCGATGGCTGTAGAAAGAATTGTACGTGTATTTATAGTCCAATAAAGAACATCTTCTATTCGACAAGAGTCTGTCTTTATTAAAGATAGTATCCAGAACCCAGTACGCAACAGTGGGGGCTCCGTCAGTGGACCTCTGGAAACTCTTGTCGGACGTCGAAGTGCCGGCCACAGTCATCAGGTCCGATGTGTGGTGTGTAAAGTCTACGAGAGAGGCAACCGCCTCGTTGCTGGCCTGTGTGTTGTCGGGGACTGCCTGTCCTTGAAGGAGACATCTTCCTCCTTGTTGCTGAACTGTGTGTGGTCATGGACTGCCCTGTCCTGGTGGGAGACATCTGTCTCCTTGTAGCTGCCAAGGTGTCGTCGATGACCGTCCCGTCATTGAGAGAGACATCCCCTCCTTGTTGCTGTCAGTGCGTCGTCGATGACCGTCCCGTCATTGAGAGAGACATCCCCTCCTGGTTGATGTCAGTGCGTCGTCGATGACCGTCCCGTCATTTAGAGAGACATCCCCTCCTTGTTGCTGTCAGTGCGTCGTCGATGACCGTCCCGTCATTGAGAGAGACCTCCCCTCCTTGTTGCTGCCAGGTGTTGTCGATGACCGTCCCGTCATTGAGAGAGACCTCCCCTCCTCGTTGCTGCCCAGTGTCGTCGGTGGACAATAACAGTTTAGTTATATTACATGGACTATGTGTAGTGCTTGTTTTCTTATATGTGAAAGTGTGTTCTCTGGTTCTGGCAATCAAGGCAAGTACAAATAATTAGTTTTGTTATGATTGTTAAACGTGTTGGGTAATAGGAAATTGATGTTAGATATTTTATTTTTGTTTCCTCCAACCCCTGGGTCAATAGTAAGAAGTAGAAATGGAAACTAGAGGAAAAAAAAGGGAAGAGACGAATACAATAATGGATGAGTTTAGAGAGA
>MUZC01001606.1:3838-14301 GCA_002072015.1 Radix auricularia
CCCCCCCGCCGTTTCTTTTAGTGGTCAAGGGATTCAGGTGTAGTCGACCCATAGGGTCACATGCCTGAGTGGCGACCATTCAAAGTTGAAATGACCCCGCTGCTTACGGAAAGATGGAGTTATTCGTCCCCTCTGGCCAAAGAGAGTTCTAAAGACCTCACCACCCCTCCACTCTTCTCGCCAACCTGTTGTACGCGCTCTTATTAGTGTGCTGTGTGAGTGAGTGTGTGTGTGTGGGGGGGATGACTGGATGTATTTAAAACTTGACAACCTCACCCCCCCCACACACACACAGACACCAACGTTCTCCCGCTTGACTAATCCCGGTTACCAAGTACATTGCCCCCCCCCCCACCACACACACACACACTAGTCATTCGGTTCGTTGCTAATGTTGTGTTGATTGGTGACCACTAGAGATAGTACAAATGGCCAGAACTTATGGTGAAACATGGCCAGAGCTGATGGTGAAACATGACCAGAACTGAAGGTGAAACATGGCCAGAGATGATGGTGAAACATGGCCAGAACTGATGGTGAAACATGGCCAGAGCTGATAGTGAAACATGGCCAGAACTGAAGGTGAAACATGTCCAGAGATGATGGTGAAATATGGCCAGAACTGATGGTGAAACATGGCCAGAACTGAAGGTGAAACATGGCCAGAAGTGATGGTGAAACATGGCCAGAGCTGATGGTGAAACATGGCCAGAACTGATGGTGAAACATGGCCAGAACTGATGGTGAAACATGGCCAGAACTGATGGTGAAACATGGCCAGAGCTGATGGTGAAACATGGCCAGAACTGAAGGTGAAACATGGCCAGAGATGATGGTGAAACATGGCCAGAACTGATGGTGAAACATGGCCAGAGCTGATGCTGAAACATGGCCAGAACTGATGGTGAAACATGGCCAGAAGTGAAGGTGAAACATGGCCAGAAGTGAAGGTGAAACATGGCCAGAAGTGATGGTGAAACATGGCACATGGACATAGAGGGAACATTGACACACGGACCAACGAACATTAGAGGGAACATTGACACACGGACCAACGAACATTAGAGGGAACATTGACACACGGACCAACGGACCTTAGAGGGAACATTGACACATGGACCAACGAACCTTAGACGGAACATTGACACACGGACCAACGAACCTTAGAGGGAACATTGATGGACCAACGAACCTTAGACGGAACATTGACACACGGACCAACGAACCTTAGAGGGAACATTGACACACGGACCAACGAACCTTAAACGGAACATTGGTTCTAATCTCTTCATAGGTATTTCTTGATCTCCCTGCACATATCCACATCAAATGACATGTTAAAATGTCAATATCAAATGAGAAGTTCAGATGTCAACATCAAATGACAAGTTCAGATGTCAACATCAAATTACAAGTTCAGAATGACATGTTCAGGTGTCAACGTCAAATGGCATGTTGAGATGTCAACATCAAATGAAATGTTCAGATGTCAACATCAAATGACATGTTAAGATGTCAACCTAAAATGACGCTGATATATATCACTGTCAGGAGATCAATTCAGTTTAAATTCCATGAAGACGTCATTATCAGACAATCTAATGTGATATCGTAGCAATCTTACGTCATAATGAAGCGATTTGACGTCACACTCCAGCAATCTTACGTCATGCTTCAGCGATCTGACGTCACACTCCAGCAATCTTACGTCATACTTCAGCCATCTGACGTCACATTCAAGCCATTTTACGTCATACTGCAGCGATCTGACGTCACATTCAAGCCATTTTACGTCATACTGCAGCGATCTGACGTCACGCTGCAGTAATCTGACATCATATCTCAGTTTGACCTGATACTGCTGCAGGATGACGTCACGCCCTCCAGCTAACGGCCCGGCTACCACCGAGACAAAGATTCGAACAACAAAGCGCCAGTTTGAATGACTTTGACAATCATTCGCCGTTAGGGGCAGGGGGGGTGGGGAGATGACAATGTGAGAGCAGGATTACTGTTGGTTTTTTTTTTATACCCTTGGATTTGTTGCCAGTGAAAATAGTTAGCGGCCATTCATTATTGGTAAAAAAAAAAAAAATGTGTTCATGAGAGACGGAAGATGAGAAGTTTTAGAAACAGAGTGAGAAGTCGGGTAAGGGGGTGGGGGGAGACAAAGAACACGTCACACGACTCCAGCCAATCAGTGCGCTCTTTCATTCACTAGCGCCAACTGGCGGAGGTCGCTTGGAATGGCGCTCACTGCAGCATGTTTCGGGCTTTTGTTTGTCATTGTCATTAATAAAAACCCGGGAAGGAGCTAATCAATAATTAGGGGTTGGGGATCTTTTTACGCATTAACAATTCGCTTGCGTTTGGGGGGGGGGGGGTTGGCACCACACGTGTCGCCATATCTCAGATCGTTAATGACGTCAGACGTCTGCTGATGACGTGAGGAAACAATCAATGACGTCACGCTAGTGTTCCGCCTCAACTTGACCAAAATTCTAACAATGAAATACGCTGCCGCCTCTGAAGTGTGTTACAGAAAAAACACAAAGGTCAAATGGTCAAATTATCTATATTTATCTTGTCTTCTAAACTCTCCAATACAGAAGATTTTTGCGTATTGCGCTTAATCATTGGTCATGTCTAGTCTTGCTGCTTATTACACTCTTTTAGTTACGTCACACTGTTTGTATCCATCCTTAAAGTCTTATAACGTAAAATTAATCCACTTCTGATGGTCCAAGAGATCACAAAATTTTACCACAGATAGATCTTGGATGACAATGCATTGTATCTAAATTTCGGATCGATCAAATGTACCGTAATTAAATTAATGCATTTTTTTAGTTTATCTCTATATAGCATCTGTATACGTCTGCTATTGTTTACATACATGTGTTAAACAGCTAAGTAATACGAAACTAAATCTAAATTGACATCATTAGTACAAGAGGAGACTTTTTAGTGCACTTTCTATATGTAAATAAAAGCGTATCCTTTAAAAACAAAAAAAAAATTGTTTGACAGATGTACTTTTTAAACATAATTTTTTGGGGGTGTTACGTGTTCTAGGTGTTGAACCAACTGAACTCTAGTTGAAAAGTAATGACCACCGAATGTGTGATGATACACTAGTGGTCACTAGGGCAACAGTGGTCACTAGGGCAACAGTGGTCACTAGGGCAACAGTGGTCACTAGGGCAACAGTGGTCACTAGGGCAACAGTGGTCACTAGGACACAAGTGGTTACTAGGACACCAGTGGTCATAAGGACACCAGTGGTCATTAGGATAAAAGTGGTAATTAGGACACCAGTGGTCACTAGGACACAAGTGGTCACTAGGACACCAGTGGTCACTAGGACACAAGTGGCCACTAGGACACCAGTGGTCACTAGGACACCAGTGGTCATCAGGACACCAGACGTCAGATATAGACAACCTGGCATGGTTATCTCTGGTCAAAGTTTTGATTGGTTGGTTTTTTGAGCCAAGGATGATGTTATTCCTGCCAGAATTTCCTTCAATAGTTACGTCACAACTGATATAAATGACGTCATCAACCTTCAGACGTGGATGCTTCAGTTAAACTTACTTTTGTATTCTGACAGATAGCCTGACAACAGACAGTTAGCCTGACAACAGACAGTTAGCCTGACAGCAGACAGTTAGCCTGACAACAGACATTTTGCCTGACAGACAATTAGCCTGACAACAGACAGTTAGCCTGACAACAGACATTTTGCCTGACAACAGACAGTAAGCCTGACAGACAATTAGCCTGACAACAGACAGTTAGCCTGACAACAGACAGTTAGCCTGACAACAGACATTTTGCCTGACAACAGACAGTAAACCTGACAGACCATTAGCCTGACAACAGACATTTTGCCTGACAACAGACAGTAAGCCTGACAGACAATTAGCCTGACAACAGACAGTTAGCCTGACAACAGACAGTTAGCCTGACAACAGACAGTTAGCCTGACAACAGACAGTTATTCTGACAACAGACAGTTATTCTGACAACAGACAAATAGCCTGACAACAGATAGTTAGTCTGACAACAGACAGTTATTCTGACAACAGACAGTTAGCCTGACAACAGATAGTTAGTCTGACAACAGACAGTTAGTCTGACAACAGACAGTTAGTCTGACAACAGACAGTTAGCCTGACAACAGACAGTTAGCCTGAAAACAGACAGCCTGAAAACAGACAGTTAGCCTGACAACAGACAGTTAGCCTGACTACAGACAGCATGATAACAGACAGTTAGCTTGATAACAGACAGTTAGTCTGACAACAGACAGTTATTCTGACAACAGACAAATAGCCTGACAACAGACAGTTAGCCTGAAAACAGACAGCCTGAAAACAGACAGTTAGCCTGAAAACAGACAGCCTGAAAACAGACAGTTAGCCTGACAACATACAGTTAGTCTGACAACAGGCAGTCTGACAACAAACAGTTAGTCTGACAACAGGCAGTCTGACAACAAACAGTTAGTCTGACAACAGGCAGTCTGACAGACAGACTTTCAGTTTAACAGATCAATTAGACAATATTCCATTGAGCCATCTGGAAAAACAGATCTACGAGTACACCGCTAAATGACCTCACTCAATGTTAGAGTGATGGGTCCCTATACACTTGGCTAATCAGGTTGGTATGTCACACTTAATAATGTTAGAGTGATGGGTCCCTATACACTTGGCTAATCAGGTTGGCATGTCACACTTATTAATGTTAGAGTGATGGGTCCCTATACACTTGGCTAATCAGGTTGGCATGTCACACTTATTAATGTTAGAGTAATGGGCCCTATAGACTTGGCCAGTCAGGTTGGCATGTCACACTTATTAATGTTAGAGTGATGGGTCCCTATACACTTGGCTAGTCAGGTTGGTATGTCACACTTATTAATGTTAGAGTGATGGACCCTATAGACTTGGCCAGTCAGGTTGGTACGTCACACTTATTAATGTTAGAGTAATGGGCATTATAGACTTGGCCAGTCAGGTTGGTATGTCACACTTATTAATGTTAGAGTGATGGGACCCTATAGACTTGGCTAGTCAGGTTGGTATGTCACACTTATTAATGTTAGACTGATGGGACCCTATAGACTTGGCTAGTCAGGTTGGTATGTCACACTTATTAATGTTAGAGTGATGGGACCCTATAGACTTGGCTAGTCAGGTTGGTATGTCACACTTATTAATGTTAGAGTGATGGACCCTATAGACTTGGCCAGTCAGGTTGGTATGTCACATTTATTAATGTAAGAGTGATGGGACCCTATAGACTTGGCTAGTCAGGTTGGTATGTCACACTTATTAATGTTAGAGTGATGGACCCTATAGACTTGGCTAGTCAGGTTGGTATGTCACACTTATTAATGTTAGAGTGATGGGTCCCTATATACTTGTCTAGTCAGGTCTGCATGTCACATTTATTACTGTTAGAGTGATGGACCCTATAGACTTGGCTAGTCAGGTCTGCATGTCACATTTATTACTGTTAGAGTGATGGGTCCCTATAGACTTGGCTAATCACCTTCTTGGCATCGATTGTCTGCGTCACACGGTATAATGAACCATATATTTGACCAGTCTTCTATTTAGACAATGTACACTGCCCCTAGACCACGTGACCACCAAAGGGAAATAATCTACTTTCTGTCTTCTCATTTAAAATTTTAAAAATCTCTTCTGTCCATGTCCACGCATATCACTGTTTCCTCCGGGTGAAAGCGTGACAACGCTCTACTCATTGATATGCAGCAAAGCGCCTCTTTCGTTTTATTTAGGTCAGGTTGCATTAGTTAGAATGACTTTTATCTCCAGTGAGCTGTTGAGATGGTCTATTATCTTAGTCCAAGGACAAACAAGGTCAAAACGTCTCTTCTATTTGTAACATATTTTTTCTTCTTCAATTTCAACCGAGCCGCTGATTACAATAATCTTGAAATCCGAGAGTTTGAGTAGGCATTGGGCAATGGGCATTAGGCATTGGGCATTAGGCATTGTTGATTGTCTACGTGTTGACCCAAGGGTGATGTTACTGACCTAGCTGTGATGTCAACAGGCCCAGCTGTGATGTCAACAGGCCCAGCTGTGATGTTAACAGACCCAGCTGGGATGTCAACTGGCCCAGCTGTGATGTTAACAGGCCAAGCTTTGATGTTAACAGACCCAGCTGGGATGTCAACAGGCCAAGCTGTGATGTCAACAGACCCAGCTGGGATGTCAACAGGCCAAGCTGTGATGTCAACTGTGATGTCAACAGACCCAGCTGGGATGTCAACAGGCCAAGCTGTGATGTCAACAGACCCAGCTGGGATGTCAACTGGCCCAGCTGTGATGTTAACAGACCCAGCTGTGATGTCAACAGGCCAAGCTGTGATGTCAACAGACCCAGCTGTGATGTCAACAGGTCCAGCTGTGATGTCAACAGGTCCAACTGTGCACCAACATTTACATGCCGACCGGCCTGCTATTCAATGAGTTTTGTAACCAACTTGTTAGAAATATGTCAAAGATCTATTGCATAGTTCTAGAGGTCAGTATTTTGATGGACAGTTGTAGAGGTCAGTACTCTGATAGACAGTTCTAGAGGTCAGTATTCTGATGGACAGTTCTAGAGGTCAGTACTCTGATGGACAGTTCTAGAGGTCAGTATTCTGATGGACAGTTCTAGATGTCAGTATTCTGATGGTCAGTTCTAGAGGTCAGTATTCTGATGGAAGTTTGTAGAGGTCAGTATTCTGATGGACAGTTCTAGAGGTCAGTATTCTGATGGACAGTTCTAGAGGTCAGTATTCTGATGGTCAGTTCTAGAAGTCAGTATTCTGATGGAAGTTTCTAGAGGTCAGTATTCTGATGGACAGTTCTAGAGGTCAGTATTCTGATGGTCAGTTATAGAGGTCAGTATTCTGATGGACAGTTCTAGAGGTCAGTATTCTGATGGACAGTTCTAGAGGTCAGTACTCTGATGGTCAGTTCTAGAGGTCAGTATTCTGATGGAAGTTTCTAGAGGTCAGTATTCTGATGGACAGTTCTAGAGGTCAGTATTCTGATGGACAGTTCTAGAGGTCAGTATTCTGATGGAAGTTTCTAGAGGTCAGCATTCTGATGGACAGTTCTAGAGGTCAGTACTCTGATGGACAGTTCTAGAGGTCAGTACTCTGATGGACAGTTCTAGAGGTCAGTATTCTGATGGTCAGTTCTAGAGGTCAGTACTCTGATGGACAGTTCTAGAGGTCAGTACTCTGATGGACAGTTCTAGAGGTCAGTACTCTGATGGACAGTTCTAGAGGTCAGTATTCTGATGGACAGTTCTAGAGGTCAGTATTCTGATGGACAGTCCTAGAGGTCAGTATTCTGATGGACAGTTCTAGAGGTCAGTATTCTGATGGACAGCCAGTGTGTGTGTTCGCTTAAATCTTCACGCACTGGGTGACATGTTCCTGTAACTTATATCTTTACAACAGGTGCAAAAGCTTTCTAAGTTGACCTCACGGCTTGTCCAAGTCAAAGTTGACCTCACGGCTTGTCCAAGTCAAAGTTACTGAATCTAATTACAAGATCCGACCCCGCTAACCGCAGTTCAAAAATCCCTACCTACCCCTCAGCGGCGTACCCTCTGCCCTTCCACCATCGGGGCGCTACTTCACCCCTACCCCCCAGCATTGACCCCCAACGTGGTGCTGAGCTGTGACGATGTTTACACCTGAACGTCTCGCCTGAATGGTCCCTCGTACGCCACGGTAGACCGCACCTCAAGGCCACACAGGTATTTCGTAACCTGTGCCAACTGGTCGGACCCAACGATTTTAACGACAGGAAGACTTGGGAACATTTGACAAACGTATTAAAAGACAAGTGTGACACGCTGACACAAGTGTGACACGCTGACACAGCAGGAAGTAAATTTATTTCGGAGTTTCTGATTAACGTTTTGGGGCCCAACAAATAAATAGAAAAAAAATTAATTTAATTAAAAATAGGCTGTAACATGGCTTCGGTTCTATAGCTGACTTACGGTGGAGAGAGGGAGAGAGACAGAAAGAGAGGGAGAGAGAGAGAGAGAGTGAGAGAAGAGAGACAGATAGAGAGGGGGAGAGAGAGTGAGAGAAGAGAGACAGAGAGAGAGGGGGGGAGAGAGGGGGGAGAGAGGGAGAGAAGAGAGAGAGGGGGAGGGAGAGAGAGTGAGAGAAGAGAGAGAGAGGGGGAGAGAGAGTGTGAGAGAAGAGAGAGAGAGAGAGGGGGGAAGAGTGAGAGAGAGAGAAATGGGGAGAAACATGTTTTATTATGCAGTGTTCAAGACACTAAAATTGTATTTCTGCAATAAGCTCAACATGAAAAAACAATATTACACAAAACTATAAAGGAGCCGTCTATAAATGACGTCACGTGATTTTTACCCTCCTGCCCCCCCCCCCCCGGTCACAATTCGTCACAAAAACTTAGATCAACAATTTTATTGGAACTTTTATTTTAAGTAGCTTATTTTGAAGTGACGTCATATTTCTTAAACACCCCCCCCCCATTCTTGTCAAACATCGTCAGATCCCCACTAGGCGCATGACGTCATTTATGGACGGCCCAAAAGAGCAAAACCAATATATTTTGACTCTGGCTTAAGATTAATTTGTCAATCGAAGGGGGGAGGGGTCGAATTTGTGCTTACGCCTAGGGTAATGGGTCACGAAAATGTACTGGATGCAACAGGGTGGGGTGGGGGGTACGAACGTGCGAATTTTGTGCGCACGTAAAGCCATCTCATGATTAATATTCCCTCTAAGCTTCGTTGGTCCGTGTGCAAAGTTAAAAATGTCGTGTGCAAAGTTGCGCAGCATACATTTCGTGTGCAATATTTTACCAAATTTGCTGCGCGGTGATTCTAAACTGGTGCGCGGCGTCGGTCAAAATATCTGCGCAGCCGCGTAGCTTTAAGAGAACATTGGTCAGTATCTATTTTCAGCTCTGGAGCTAGTGTGACTCGAATTATTACATTACATAGGTAATATAAAAGCCCAAGTCACTCACTGTTGTCTTGTCTCCGTAACGCTGAGGGACATAGTACAACAGTACATACAGTGGCGTAGCTAGAGGGGGGCGGTGGGGGCGGTCCGCCCCGGGCGGCAGACATTTTGAGGGCGGCATTTGTGGGCAGTTTTAAAAAAAAAAACAGCCATTTCCAGCAAACGCCCTTCAATATTTTGAAGGGTAAAACGAAGGTGAAATAAACATAGTCATAATTTCGAATCTTAATAAACGGGTTGCACAATATTTTTTTGATTACATATTTGTTGTTTTACGCAAACTCGTTAAAAAAAATTAGATCACTCAATAATGGTATCGATTTGTTTGGAAAAATCAATCGGTGTACATAACAGATATATGAAAACTACACACAAAAACACATCACCACTAGGCCGAAAAATAAGTGCTATTAATATCGCCACGGCAGCTTTTGTGTCAATTTCCACATGTGCAAAATGATTCGTGAATAAGTACCTAGATCTAGAATATATGAAATGGTGGTTCAAATATTGTGTTTAAATTGCAAGTAGAAATGTATGTTTCTGTTTCAGTTTTCATAAAAGTATTGTAAGGATTATTAAAAAAATTAAATTTAAATAGTTTTTATTGCATTAAAGTAGAATAAATTAAAATACAATTTTATTTAAATTTGACGCCTATCCTATTGAAGTAATATGCAAATAATTTCAATTATGACAAAAATATGAAAATATTCAAATTTCTCCTTTAATTAAAACCAAAATAGGTATAAATAATTAAAATTTTAATCTGAAGAAGTAACAAGTAAAACGATATGAGATGCTGGAACTCTACTTGATTCAATACAACCATTTTCTTTTGTATGTTTTATGTTATCTCATTTAAGGTAAACTCGTTGTTTTTTGTTGTTTTTTTTTTGGTGTTGTTGCTTTTTATTGTTTTGTTTTGTTTTTTAAATTAATGCAAACCCATTTCATGGAACAAAGTGATATGCTAATACAAAACATCTTTTTAAAATTTATTTTGAAAATAAATGAAACATCATTTCTTTAAATGATTAACGTAGCTGATGTGTAACCTATTGTCATTTATGTAGTGAGAATGATATGAATGTTTCTTTGTATTGATATCTACATGTAAAGCGCTGTGAGCCCGGCTCATAACTGGGATACAGCGCTATATAAATTATCATTTTATTATTATTATTATTATTATTATATCAGCCATAACAATTTGTGAAGAAATATAAGTGGCGAAAATTCAGAACACGAGGTTATATCTTTAGACAAGAAGTGCAACGAGTATTGTTTTTATCAATGGATAGAATGTAAAAGAAAATAAAAGAAAGCTTTGATCAGGTTCCAGGTGTATATCCTTGCAAGAAAATATTCGTATATAATACCATATAATACAATGTAACCTACTAAATGA
>MUZC01001606.1:33512-56343 GCA_002072015.1 Radix auricularia
TGGGGGTGTCCTGGGGGTGGGTGCGTCCTGTGTCTTGGGCGTGTCCGGGGGTGGTTGTGTCTTGGGCGTTTCCTGGGGTGGGGGTGTCCTGGGGGTGTGTGTGTGTCCTATGTCTTGGGCGTGTCCTGGGGTGGTTGTGTCCTATGTCTTGGGCGTGTCCTGGGGTATGGTCTACGGTATAATGTTGGAATATAATGTTTGGGTTTAATGACATGTAAGCTTGAAAAGAATTTGTAAATAACAGCTACAGAAACAGGTTGATTAAAATCTCTGGCTCTATTGTAGTCATTGGTATGTACTTTACATTCATTTAGTTCGATGGGTACTATAACGCAATAACCTTCCTAACTACCTCATCAGACGCAAAGCCGAAGTGCCATAATCGTGCAGAAACTACCGTACTTCATAATTATTGAGATTTGGGACAAATTAGGCGAGTCGATCGTGTTTCACTTCTCGCGTAATTACATACAGCATGGCGGGTATGACATACAACATGGCGGGTATGATATACATTATGGCATGTATGACATACAACATGGCGGGTATGACATACAACATGGCGGGTATGACATATAACATGGCGGGTATGACATACAACATGGCTGGGATGACATATAACATGGCGGGTATGACATACAACATGGCTGGGATGACATACAACATGGCTGGGATGACATACAACATGGCTGGGTTGACATACAACATTTCGGGTATGACATACAACATGGCGGGTATGACATACAACATTTCGGGTATGACATACAACATGGCTGGGTTGACATACAACATTTCGGGTATGACATACAACATGGCTGGGATGACATACAACATTTCGGGTATGACATTCAACATGGCTGGGATGACATACAACATGGCTGGGATGACATACAACAAGACTGGGATGACACATAACATGCCTGGGATGACATACAACATGACTGGGATGACATATAACATGGCTTGGATGACATACAGAATGGCTGGGATGACATACAACATTGCGGGTATGACATACAACATGGCTGAGATGGCATAAAACATGGCTGAGATGGCATAAAATATGGCTGGAATTATATACAACATGGCTGCGATTGGAATGACATACAACATTGCGGGTATAACATACAACATGGATGGGATGACATACAACATGGCTGGAATGACACACAACAAGGCTGGGATGACATACAACATGGCTGAGATGACATTCAACATGGTTGGGATGACATACAACATGGCTGGGATGACATATAACATGGCTTGGATGACATACACCACGGCTGGAATGACATACAACATTGCGGGTATGACATACTACATGGCTGGAATGATATACAACATGGCTGGAATGAAATATAACATGGCTGGTATGACACACAACATTGCGGGTATGACATACAACATGGCTGAGATGGTATAAAACATGGCTGAGATGGCATAAAACATGGCTGGAATTATATACAACATGGCTGCGATTGGAATGACATACAACATTGCGGGTATAACATACAACATGGATAGGATGACATACAACATGGCTGGAATGACACACAACAAGGCTGGGATGACATACAACATGGCTGAGATGACATTCAACATGGCTGGGAGGACATACGACAATGCGGGTATGACATACAACATGGCTGGGATGACATACAACAAGGCTGGGATGACATACAACAAGGCTGGGATGACATACAACATGGCTGAGATGTCATACAACATGGCGCGTATGACATACAACATGGCTGGGATGACATATAACATGCCTGGGATGACATACAACATGGCTGGGATGACATACAACATGGCTGGAATGATGTAGAACATGGCTAGGATGACATACAACATGGCTGGAATGATGTACAACATGGCTGGGATGCCATACAACATTGCGGGTATGACATACAACATTGTGGGTATGACATACACCATGGCTTGGATGACATACAACATGGCTGGAATAACATACAACATGGCGTGTATGACATACAATATGGCTAGGATTACTTACAACATGGCTGGGACTGGCTGTTTGTTTTCACTGTGAGCTTTTGTATGTGAAGTTCTATGTCATTTTTGCGCAGGTCCGTAGTACATTAAATTATATGGGTCTAGTTGTACGAATGCCTGTTCTATTCTTTGTTGTTAATTTCAATATTTTTGGCTCTGCTTATTTATCTGATAACTTGACCGTCTGATGACTTGAACGTCTGATGACTTGACCGTCTTTATAAAGTAACGGTTTCGGAAACTCCCGTTTTCTCGGTTGTGAAAGGACGTTTTTACTAAAGTTTTAGTTCCTTCAAAGCGTTCCCAAAACATCTATTTATAGCAACAAAAAAACACGGTAACTGCTACACACACACAATAAACAAAAAAAAACTGAGAAAACACACGATACACAAAATAAAACCACACCAAAAAAAACACGTCCAACCCCCCCCCCCCGAACCAAACCTGAGACTCAGAAAAACGAGACAGAGATCTGGAAACCTCTCCAACACTTGATGCTGGGAGTGAGAGGTAACTGGAGGCCTGCTATTTGCCCAGCACTGAATGTGATCTTAGAGGGGGGCACGTTCAGTCAACACGGAGGGGGTGGGTGGGGGTGTGGCCTTGAGGTGAGTGTGGATTTAGGCTTGACGACACCCGATCAGGCCCGGTGCCCGGTGCAGCGACAAAGCTTGAAAACTCTCAAACACACTCTACAAGTTTAATGATGGAGGGGGGGGGCTGGGGCGTTGTTTGGATAAAAGAGTCGAGGTGGGGGTGAGGTCTTCAAGAAGTGATAAAGGGGTGGGGAGTGGGGTCTATTATATGCGGTAAACTGAATTAGATCAAGGACAAATGAAGATAAAAAAACGAATGCGTTTCCCATTTCTAATGAAGAGATTCAAACAAGAGTGCAGTCCAAACACTAGGGCAGTAACACTAGGACAGTAAGACTAGGACAATAACACTAGGACACTAACACTAGGACAATAACTC
The DNA here is from genome assembly GCA_002072015.1 of Radix auricularia. Taxonomy (NCBI): domain Eukaryota; kingdom Metazoa; phylum Mollusca; class Gastropoda; family Lymnaeidae; genus Radix; species Radix auricularia. Next base: position 36,507 of record MUZC01001606.1, read on the forward strand.
TAGGACAACAACACTAGGACAGTAACACAAGGACAATAACACTAGGACAATAACACTAGGACACTAACACTAGGACAGTAACACTATAAGGAGAATACAATGGTGTAGCTAGGGGAAGGGGGTTCAAATTCGAAAGTCCTCCGGGCCCCTCAATTGGGCCCCCAAAGGAGAGCCCAAATTTTGTAAAAATTAAATATTACACCACCACAATGTATGCAGGGCCCCCTCAAAGAGGCCAAGCATCCGGGGGCCCAAACGCCTTAAAAATCCCAGCCACGCCACTGCATGTGACAAAGCTAACACTGTCAATGAACTTGTTAAAAAAAATCCTAATTCTTAGAGAAAATATGACATCTTTTATCGATAGACCGTCTTAACTGTTAAACTCCTTACAATAAGATATTTACATATATTTTAGTTCTGATATCTTAGATATACAGACGCTCCTTCTATGCAGAAGATAATTGTGTCCACAGACCATGAGAGATGATCTGTTGACAAGTGATGCAGCGGTCACAGGCCACGGCTATAGGGGTTCCACGCATTACCCCAGCCGCCTAACTATTGTCTAGTTAGGTACCCATTCAGAGCTGGGTGACTCGGGGACTCCTCAGGCCACGGGAACGAATCCTCACCTTTGTGTGGATTCGAACTCGTGACCATCGGTACAGCAGTCGAGCGCGCAACCCCTCGACCACCGCGTCTTGCCACCAGACGGCTACATTAGGGTACAAGGAGAGTCAGTTCATCCCATTCTTGGCGCTGACGTTTTTACCATTGTTAAATACCTAATGGTATTTTAGTCTATGAATTAAGTTTTAGTCTATTTAATCTCGTAATGAATGGGACATAATGTAAGTCTTGCGACCGTGAAATGATGGAGTAGGTTATAGATTACAATCTCCTTAACGCTATATTTACATGCACTTTAAAAATATGATTTGTATTGGAAAGTTTGTTTTGTTTTATCGCCCTGAGTTGACATTTGTAAACAAGAGTATCAATAATAAGACGACACCTCTGGGAAAAGGTCAAAATAGACCAGGAGGTATGCATTCTGTGAAAATTTTATTTGAAACTTATCTATTTATGTTTTCGTGGATCTATACCGTCATTGTGTGGTTTCTCCGTTCTGCCCTACGCTGTACGCCTTGCTAAACTGTAGCTGGGGTCCGTGGTTTCATAGCCCGTCAACTTGAGGTGTGTGGTGCCACCAGAAGTCAACCAGAGGTCTGTGGTGCCACCAGAAGTCAATCTGAGGTCTGTGGTGCCACCAGAAGTCAACCAGAGGTCTGTGGTGCCACCAGAAGTCAACCAGAGGTCTGTGGTGCCACCAGAAGTGAACCAGAGGTCTGTGGTGCCACCAGAAGTCAATCTGAGGTCTGTGGTGCCACCAGAAGTCAACCAAAGGTCTGTGGTGCCACCAGAAGTCAATCTGAGGTCTGTGGTGCCACCAGAAGTCAACCAGAGGTCTGTGGTGCCACCAGAAGTCAACCAGAGGTCTGTGGTGCCACCAGAAGTCAACCAGAGATCTGTTTGTGCCACCAGAAGTCAACCAGATGTCTGTGGTGCCACCAGAAGTCAACCAGTGGTCTGTGGTGCCACCAGAAGTCAACCAGAGGTCTGTGGTGCCACCAGAAGTCAACCAGAGGTCTGTGGTGCCACCAGAAGTCAACCAGAGGTCTGTGGTTCCACCAGAAGTCAACCAGAGATCTGTGGTGCCACCAGAAGTCAACCAGAGGTCTGTGGTGCCACCAGAAGTCAACCAGAGGTCTGTGGTGCCACCAGAAATCAGTAGCAACAAGAGATTTGTTTTCAGATTATTTGGGCAAGCTTTGTAAACTAGTAAACAAAGTGGCATATAGCTAAATTATACTATGGCAAAAATATGGCGCGCATAGATGACATACATTAAATCTACTGTATACCCCGGCGTATAAGATGACTTATACTTTTTAACCCTTGAAAAATCTGCTCAAAAGTCCGAGGTTGTTTCATGAACCGAATGATCTTATGGCGAAAATAGTAGGGTGGGTGGGGGGGGGGGGTCGTCTTATAGTAACTTACAGTGTAGCAGGAATATATATATAAAATATTTTTACAATGTTTGTAAACAGGGGCTTGTGAATAAAAAACGGCGCTTTGAGCAAATCCAATTAAAAAAATCTATGCTTGCACACATTATTATTCAAACACGCCAATATTCAAATTTCCGTTCCCTGTACATAAACGTATGCCCCATTTGTCACCCCTGCCAACGCCTGGTTTACTATGTGTGTTTCATCAATAGACACTGCCATGGTGGAGAAACTTATTTAAAAAACATATTTTATTTAGTGACACTGAAGTACCAAAGTTACGCCAACTCTTTGTTAACCCCTAAGCTTAGGTTGACACTGTGTAGAGTTTCACCGTGTTTTAGGTCACCAAGCTCAGGGAGTCTCAAACAGGTGTGTCAGCAGGCTTTTGTGGCAAGTAGTTCTTGCTTCTACACGTTTAATTGCTGTAATGTTTTCTTTATCTCTCAATCCCATTCATTTAACTTAACTATACTTTTTTTTTTTTCTTACAGTCCCAGAATGACCTCTAAAATTTTTTAACAATATTTTTGCTAGAACAGTTTGTCACAAAGTCTGCATACTTCATCAATAGGATTATGTGAACTTGTAAGTTCGCAACTGTGTAATGCATCGTTTTGCAAATCTTAACTCATGTAATCTTATTTCAAAACTAGTACTTTGTAAAACATCGATTGGAGCTAGGGCATGCAGTTAGCTTAAAATTGCAACTTTCGTCGAAATAATTATTGATTTTAAAAGGAAATATTTATTTAAAAAAAGAAACAACCATATTGTGAATCATCTTATTTGTATAATTAAGCACACCGCCCAATAATAATAATAATGATAACACTTATATAGCGCCATTTAACAAACATAATGTAGGCTCAATGCGCTTCAAACAAATGGCTGAGGTAAATAACACGTATGAAAAATCAGACTATTTACAAGATAAACAATTTCTACAATTTCTAGAGGTAGGTATTAAAATAGTGAGTTTTTAGGTTCTTTTTAAAATTGACACGGACAAGCTCTATTCAATGGGTAGTCCCCTGGACTGCTAACACATTTATTGCGGCCAGTAAAGCAGCTGGTACCAAATCTGCATGGGACTTGGAACACATGTTCGGTTGACAGAATGGTTCATGCACGCCCAGTTGAAATATTTGTTCATGACGTAAAAATGATAATGCAACCATCTTGTGACGTTAATAACACAGGGGACCATATCTCATACATGTCCTTGGCACCCCACTTATATAGGAATATGGAAAATGGACGGGTTCATTTCAGAAGCATACATCAAATCTATAGTGGTCTTGGCAAAGAAAGTGAGTTTTCTTATTTCGTTGCTGCTTTGAAAAATGAACTTTTTATTTAATTTACTCCAGATGGAAAACTTTAAAAAAAAAAATCAAAACAACCAATCCACGAGATTCTCCGAGCTTGCTATCGTGTACTTGGCACTACTTATGTACAGTGGTGCCCAACAGCTACAGCTGTCCTCCCTTGCCATTTAACCGTCAGGAAAGGCCAAGAGAAAACTATGGAAGCACTGTTTTACCAATGTTCTATTAAAACTGTGCAGATATCTGACTGACAGAAATATTGCACACCAATGCAAACTTTACACGAGGTTTTAGCTTTTCTACTGCACAACAAACCTTAAGGGAACATTGCCCTTAACCAGAGACAAACAGTATATAAAATGTAACAAATGAAAAAAAGACCATTTAATTGATAAAAACTTGTGTGTTGTTTATTGTACAAAAAGTACAGCACACTTTAGGCAAGGCTGCACAGAAAGAAAGACAATTCCTGGAACCCTTGTACTAAACACACGAGACTTGTACAAGTACACATAAATACAATCATTATAATAATAGCTTTGAACAGTTCAAGTATCAAAATTAATAAGTTATAGTTATTTTAATTATCTTTTACACAAAATAAACGGTAACACTTTTTATTGAAATCAATCAAACTGAAGGGAGGCTCCAAAGTTCAAGAATGTCATCTTTATGTGCTGACTTGCATCACAATTGGGTCAAGACTGGACAAGGGTCAACACAGTATCTCATGGCACCCCCATCCCCAAAAATGTCTCTGATAATTTCTGAGAGCTTAGTAAATCTTGACCCTGGTACAGACCAGCTTAAAATAGATCTAATGCCTTAAGTTTGCATGACATTCTGACATGTAGCATAATCTTGCATTAGCATAATGTTTTTTTTTTTAATTAAAAAAAATAATTAAATCACCAATTCTCTATTTTAAAATAACTTTTAAATACATAAATGATAATTTATACACATGAAAATGATTTCAAGACTTAATATTAAAAAAGAAATTTCCCTCTGTAACTGCTGGTCCAGAGGTTAAATTGGGGTATAAAGACATTTAGACTGTAGGTCAAGATGTAAAACAAAATGTTAATTATATTAAATAAAATTTAAAAGCTTTAAGTAACAATACATAGAGGGCCAATGGGAAACAGAAACAATGTTCTTTGTCCAGGCCTAGGTTAAAATATATTTATATATGTATATGACAATACAGAATCTCAAGGACAGCCCCAATCAATATTTGTTGAAATATGATTGAACAAGACAGCCAGCTCATGCCATGCAGGTCTAGCCAGATATGTCCCACTGACCTACTTAGCAGCTGTGAAAACTTATCTGCAAGCTTTGTCAGTGCTGACTGGAAAAAAACAGTAATTGATCAAGTCTGCACCAAAGAAAGGGCAGGCATTTTCAACATACTGATAAACATGATTTTGCTGGTTTGAAAACAACAAAATGAGGAAAGGGGAGGTCCCAGGACCTGTAGGAGATACAAAAGTATTCTGTATTGTTTAACTAGTGAGAGGAAAAGCATGTTATTGTAGTAAGAAAAAGAAAATGTGAATATATGCTTTATCTTTGTTATGCATCAACTACAGAAATAAATGCAGATAGTGTTAAACAATGGTGTAGCCCCATCAAAAAGCTTGAGACACCCCAAGATGCAAAACAAAAAAAACACATAAGACAATCCATAATTAACTAATTAAATACATAAGACATCTGGCTTATAAGACTTCTTTTTTTTCCCATGGGGACTTTAGTACCAAAACCAAATCTCAAAGAAAAAATTCAGAATTACTTAAGCTCAAATGCTGAAAAAAATAGCTGCCTCATTAAATAATTCAAATATCCAGGTCATGGTTATAAAACCAATGGTATCAAGGGATTCCATCCAAACATGAAAATCAGACAAATGTACAACGTTATTGATATCTTATTCAATTAGTAGGGACAATAAATCCATCATAAGCAGACCCTCTCACTTGTAATACACAGAGAAAAGGTTATCATCTCAATGAACTTGGCTCAATCTACTGCCATGCAGGGATAAAGCAAATGATGAAGAGAGTAACTTGCGGTTACTTAACTTGTGATTGAAATAAATAAGGGGGAAATTTAACAAAGACTACAGATTCTTAATAGCTTTGTAAATAATTTTCCCTGCAAATCAGGTGAAAACAGACATCGCTGTAAAAACTGCAGGTAATTGGGAAATAAATAACATCTATAAATATATTTACTGATATAATATAAATAGATATAAATTAACTCTCTCAGAACAAAAAAAAAATATTTGATCTCTTTTTTTTTTTGTGGCTTATTTTTTAAAATTGTGCTAAGAGTTGTCTATAATACAGTCCTGTCAAAATTATAAATAAAAACACAACAAATGACAAAACACTTTCCACTGAGTCACAAAATAAAAAAATAATGCAATAAAATATGAAAAAGAAAGAAAATAAAAAACAGTAGCAATTCCTGAAAAGATGACCAACACACTCAGTGCATAGTGCTTTACATTGATCAGGAGGGTGGACACTGACTTTCCTGAAAAATTAATAGACTTAAATAAGGAAACCACATAAGTGAGACGAACACAAGAGAGAGACCCGCAAAATATTTCACATGTAAAATAACACCACTAAGGCATATATTGGAAAGGCACCATCGGGAAATTTAGTTTGTTTCACAGCGAAGTCCTGGTTATATTGTTTCTTAGCTGCATTGTGCGAGCCTTTGCCAATCTATCATACTCATGGCAATATCATCATAATACTTGCAATTTATCAACTGGAATAAATCGAGTCACATTCATTGTACAAACTTTGAAAATATGAAACGGAACAAAAACCAAACAAGTGAAAAGGCATGTAATTTTGGTCCATTTGTGAAAATATTACCCCAATTTAGTGATTCCAAGCATCGATTTAATCAGATAATGAAAGCACCAAGGGTATATCTTGTATTATAATAAATAAAACACATCATGGAGGTGTAATCATTTACACATTAATAATTGGGAGCAGAAATAAAAAGGGGAGGCAGAAAAAAAAGATCAGTTAACCCTGAGAGAACACCTGACAGAAGCCTCCCCTCCCCTTTAAGACCTGACCTAGTTTCATCAGACTGAACAAATTTCTAAAAGAAGGGAAGGAGCTTTACCATTTTACTATTTTATTATCTTTAAGTATCCAAAGTGAACCTGTGGAAATTTAAACAGTAAATGAAAGTCATCCTGATAAAAAGGATAATCTGGTGAACACGTTATAAATCTTTTATGTATAATAATAAAATTTAAAATAATTTTTTAAAAAAGAGCTATCTTGCTTGGATATGCAAATATCAGACAAAAATATATGAAATTAATCTATGCATAAATCTGATATACTGAAATGGTTTATAAATAAAGTTGAATCTCAAGACAGCAATAAATTAAACTAACATAAGCTTTGAAAAGGCATATCATATCAACTCTACTCTAACAATAAGAAAAAAACAACAAATATGAATGGGCTGCACCCCTTAACTTAAGACCATGAGGCCATACGCTTGAACTAAATACAACAAACAAAACGTATGGTAGACTCAGGTATTAAAAGACTATCGGAAACAATAGCTCTAGAAAAGAAAAGATTTCCATAACTATCTGTCTTAAGTATGAACACTAGTGGAGGACATAGTAAATGCCATTAAATAAAAACCATCACAAACTCAAAGGGGCAAGCACTCAGATCTCTACACCCAGTTAGGCATCAACATTTTGTGTGCAAGAAACAAATTTAATTTTTTAAAAACATAATTATTGCAATAAAATGAAAATTGTATTTGTTACTGTAGTCTGTATAAAAAAATACTTTTCCATGAAATAATGTCACAAGTACTCAACATGATTTTTAAAAAAAGTGATTTAACATTTAGAAAGTAATTTCTGTTTGACCTAAATCACACATTGGCTTGCTGCATGCCATCTCTCCCCATGCCACTTACAACCAACTTGCTGAAAAAAAAAATAACATGGTCCACATATCTAATGGTTTGAAATGTAATAACAGTAAACCAATGCAACACATATGCGTCGCCCAAACTTGCATGACAAAAGCATGTACAAAAAGCCACAAAAAATTCATACAAGTACAGCAAATCATTCATTCATTCAAAAATCCTGCACATAAAGTATAGAAAATGTTTATCTAAATTTTAAAAACATTAAGAATCAATAAATTTATTTAGTATTGTCCAATGGCAACTGGGCATCTCCACTCTGTGAAGCCAGTGCTGGTCAAACTCTCAGTGCTACCTCCACAGTCGCTGCCACTGCTGCTACTGCCATCAGAGCCAGTTGGTGAATAGTGGAAATGATCAACGGGCCTAATCATTTGAGCGAAAATATCTTTGTGCCAAATGGAATTGTCCCTGTTAGGATAGTTATCCAACCTCAACGACTGCACTGCACAAGTTGATGGCTTGGGGGCATTGTCAAGCTTGACCTCCTCTGTGCTGAACATGGTGATTTCACTAAAGATGTCTCGCTCTTCAGAACCAATCATCTTGGGTTCTTTGTTGTTCCCACTAAAAGTATCGATGCGGTTCAAATTGAGATGGCTGAGCTGTTTAAGAGGGAGCTCATAGTTGTAGCTGCCGCAGTTATTGATATTAACTGAAAGGGGGGCATTGAAAGGACGATTCTCCACAGTGATTGTCGTCATAGGTGGGCTGGACTCCTGATAGTTAAAAACATTGTGGTCATCACTTCCTGAAGGACTTAAAGAAGGACTACTGCTGCCACTGGATGACTGTACACTTCCTGATCTAGCCAACTTAGGGGAGGACTCTGCTGGCTTAGTCTCCTCTTCATGGATGAAGTGACATCTTGGCCCATAAGGACAAAATCCCACGGTGTGGAAAGTACGGCACAGTTCAGTTTTATACTTTGGATGTCTGGCCAGATTTCTTAGTTCATGGTAGCCATGGGCAAACTGACACTTATCACCATATTTACAAGATCCGCTTTCCTCAAAAGGACGACAAAGCTCTGTCTTGTACCTGCTGGAATTGACTGATCTATGTGAGCCATTGCGATCGCTGTCGCTGTCACTCCAACTGCGATCAAGCTTCCTGTGAGATGATGGAGACAGCATGCTGCGGTTATTAGGGACGGTAGAATTATTAGTGAAGTCGGAAATGGGAAAACGCTGCAGATTATCCGAATACTGATTGTCCAACAGGCTTGAGTTAGTGCTGGATGTGCTGCCATTACTGCCACCTGATAAATTACGTAAGCGCAAGGCGTTGTTCTGATGGTTGCAAGACATCATTGCGCTAATTGTGCTACGTCGCTCTGGTGGAGGGCCCATGTTATTCTTTAAACTGCTTGAACGTCTTTTCTGGAAAATAGAATTAAGATAATTTAATTTAAATTACAAGCATGACACAGTATGCAAAGGTGAAACTGATTTCTGATAGCACACTTCATTCACGAGATAAATTCACATTGAAAAAAACCCCACTAACTTGGAAAAACCTTGACCTTGCCTTAAAAAATAAAAAGACCCACCCTTTCAAAACTCAACGCAAGGCATGATTCACAGACGTCATGTCGGAGGAACGCACTGCGCTTCAGCGGGATTGAGTGGACATCCCAACTTCGCGAAAGATTTACATTAAGTTAGTTAAGGCCAGGATCTAAATTATAGTATATGGATTAAACGTAATTGCATGTCACGTCGGTGATGTCACCAGTCATTGTCATTAAGGTTTAACAGACAAAAAATATACTAAAAAGACCACACAAAAATGCTATTAATAATACTAACAATTTAATATAGGTTTAAGAAGTTGCATGTTGCATATCATAGATATACATTTCTTATTAAAATTAAAATCTTATAAACTTTCAGTCACATCGTAGGGACACGTAAAATGTCAATACTGGCTAAGATTTAATTAAGCATTAATAACGTCAGCGCTGTACTGACAACCGACATAGCCGTGCTTAAATGTGATTTCGGTGCTCAGGCAGTGCTTCGCAAGAAGTATTCCGATTAAATAATTAGTAATAATCTTTTACAAATGCTATTTATGAAGGCAATATTTGGAGAAACTGTTTCAAAATCATTCAATTAAATAGATTGTAGCCTGCATGAAACTAAAATTATTTTCGATGAATGGAATTAACTTGATAAATTAAAAAAAAAAAAATTCCAAATCATCTTAATTCACGCCACCACCCCGCGTTTTACTCAGGGTACGCACAAGTCAAAGCCAATGAAAAAATTAAGAAGCGAAGAAACATTTGGTGTTGAACAAATTAATTTTAAAGGCACGTATTTCAAATTAAAATTATACCACATAGCGTTATCGAATTGTAGGGAAATAAATGGCTACTGCCACCTTGCCGCCTTAAATTTAAAAATAAAAGACGTAACGATATGCCTAGCCACTTTCAATTTTCTTAAAAATTAGATGTATGTAGATGTAAGTGTAAGCGATTGGTATCTAGTCCTTGTATTTTAATCCGAAATGACTTAAAAATTACAAACTCTAGATACTACCAGCCAGATGCAGGCTTGCACAAATAAAATAATTTTACCAAAGCAACTATTACTAGTAGTAGATCTACTAGTATTAGTACCAGACTATTAGAATTGCGTAGAAAATCGGTAGCAGTAGAAGAAAAAACATCAACATATGTTTAATGTTGTGTTACAGGTTTCAATAAAAGTTTTAAAAGCGCGATATATGCAAAACTTGCTGCATGTTAACAGTAGAACTCAAGATTGAAATGTAGACAAAAGCTACTACTACTATTCGATGTACACACAAAAAAAATTATAAGCTGAGAAGCGGTTGAAAGAAAATAACGATCGCCTGCACCACCGTGACTGTTTATAACGCCGTGGCCTATATCTATATGTGTGTTGTTCAAAATATTTCAATTTACTGTTAGTTAAGCCGATGCACACAGTTCACATGTAAATCCACAAAGCAGCTTCATCTCGTTAATCCACAAAGGTAGAATGTATATCCAATTCACTATTACTATTTCCATACCTGCACCAATAAAGCTTCTCCACTCTCAGAAGATCTGTTATCCATAGCAAGGTTTAAATTTGAGAAAGGAAAAAAAAGTGTGTACTCCGATGTGTTATGCTCCTTATCACCCACCGCTCTTCTGTCCTCCCGCCTTCAGCACAGCGGTTTTATAGAACTAAGCTCCGCCCCCAAGGCTGCCATTCACGTTGCTTTATCGCGCAGTGCGGGATGCTCTCTGTGGATTGGTCAAACTAGCTTTTTTGTAAACATAACTAGAGAGAGAGAGGAGCAAGTTCTACACAATGGGACAAGGTCACAGGGACCCAGAAATGGCGTACTATCAACCTCGATTGACTGGGGCTGCGCGGGTTTTATGTTAACTGCAAATAGACTACTGTCTCTGTTGCCCCAGTCAGTACAGTAGTAAGCTGAATCCAAAGCTCTCTTCGCCTGGGTGTTGGCGCCTAAAACTATGGCTTGGCAACATGTCTTAAACGTATACATAACTATTAATACTTTTAAGTTTCATATAATTATAACATAATTATAAGTTATTTTCCAAATGCAAAACATGAATAAGAATAAAAATGTTTAGTATCTAAAATATTATATAATAATATTAATAATGTTCCATGCCATAGTCATAGAGATAGGCTGTTACTTCCAAATATATATGGGTGATAATGGGTCTCATCTATGTAATATTTTGAGGCAGCAACTTGTTTACTTAATTATTCTACGATGTATGCCAAGCCTTCCAGTAAGGCACTTCATGTACTATACTATAATCAACTATCATACTTTCAAAACGCATTGGTGGGATTAATATATTTTTTTTTAAAGTTAGTGCATATATCAGAAAATGTACACATTAGAATTATACTAAGACTATTTAGATTTTAAATTAACTTAAGAAAATTAATATCATATGTACTTGGATGAAATTGATCTCCTTACCGTATTTCTTTTTTTTAAAAAATGATTATGACAAGCGATATAAGTATAAGACTAAATGATTCTTCCAATGAGACCAATGTCCTGGCTACGCCTGGTAACAGTGACTCACAGAGAAAGCCATACATCATTTACTATCTTTTTCTAAACCAATTTTTGGGTTCACAGTAATTTAAAAAAAAAAAATAACATATAGCTATGAACTTTCTGATAATAGATTTACCAAAGATCTCTGTAATTCACTATTTTATATTTAGATTATTTCGTCATAGCTAGAACTAGAACTACACTACACTACTTACACGCTTGACCTAATACAACTAAGCATTCAATTAGTACGCTCTCGATGTTAGCATAATTTATATAATAGTTTCTTTTTAAAAATTATTTAAAAAAAAAACAACAACCCTATATCGTTGCATACATTTTAAAGACTGGTTGCGAAATCGAATCTACATATCCTATTCTTGCTTGCTTTTGTAAACCATTTCATCAGAGGACAGAAAGATGCGAATTTCTGTATTTGTGTTGAAAATAGGGGGAAGAAATAATTCATGGGAAAATAATGGGGAAAACGAAAAACACCAAATAATAAAAGCTGACTTTAACAAACTTAAACTTTTTTGTATAGCCCAAATAGCGTTGTTGGGTGGGGGAGGAGATGGATAAAATTGTAGGGCTGGATGAAGTCAGAAACGGTAAACAAGTTTTTCAAGAGCCAACTCCCATAGCGAGCTCACCAAATTAAACACAGATGCTCCTTTTTTCGCGCGTGAGAACTTCCCAGCGAGCGGACACGACAACGATGCATCGCTCTAAAGTAAAACAAAAAGTGAAGAGAGGGGAGGGCGGGCTGTCTGCTCGCAAGGCGTAGCTGAGCTGGAATCCTGAAGTGATTTCTGTTATCACACTTGCTCGGTTTGAGGGGGGTCAAATTTCCGTGAGATATGAATTTGAACATTGTGTGGAAAAATAACGGAAATGATTTCACGCCGCTATTAAAGGTAGGGCTCAATTTCATGGGTCCTAAAAAAAAGGGTCACGTTCGTCTTGAACAATAAAAGTCCCGTTTTTCGTATGCTATAATAATGCATTGTGTCTGTCATATCATATATATTTTATACACTTCTATATTATACATTCGTTATAAGAACTGTCGGGTGGGCCGTGAAATCCGTGCGGCATAAACATTAACTGAAATATCTTTGAACTTGACAGTGTCACTGTTTGTGGAGCCTCCGTTCTCTCACGATGTCTCTTTGACTCTGGCTACATCAGATAGGAAAACTAAATGATCACCCTTTCTAGCCGCTCTAGCTACTATCTAATAACGTTGAATCCAAATATTATTTTTTGAAAAAGCGAATTCGAATAATACATTAATTTAAGACAAATGTTTTTATTTTTAAAAATATATTTTTTAAAATGAAGATACAGATATAAATTTATATGATGTTGCACCCGTATGATTTATAGCAAAAAATATGAGTCTAATTTTAAGTTCGTGTAGTAATAAATATTTCGACCCCCATTTAGTAAGCCACATGTAGAGATGCCAACACCTCGTAACATCTTTCTGACATCGGAACAGCACTTACGAGCGTAGCTCAAAGAGAAATAACCGCTATAAATGTCTATTAAAAGGATTACAAGAGTTCTCTTATGAAAGAGAGAAGCCGTGTGCAGATTACGATTTACACATAATTTTAAAAAAATAAAAAAAATAATGTGTAACAGTCTATGCTATTCTCTTATAGATAAAAATTCTGGTGACAAGCCTCTTTAATATCATTTCTACCAAACTCAAAATGTAACGGAACAAACATTTCATACCCAGACATAGATTCTGATTAATAAATACAGTCCCTACAATTAGAAGGGTACTTGGGTACAACGCTCAAAAAACAAACTCCAAGATAAATTTTGCTAAGGATGTAAATTATACAGGTAAAAAAACAGAATTATTTTGACAGGTTATTAAATTTTTGAGCTTATAAATATGTAAAATATAAACAATTTAATAGTTTAGATAATTTAAAAAAAAAAAAAAATTAAAAAATTTTTTTTTTTTTGCATAAAATAAACCTGACTGACTCACAAAAATATATTCATCTAAGGGCAGTAATTCATAGAATTATATGTCAGACACAAATCTCCAAGTTATATATATTACCCCCCCTGAGTCCGTGTTTATTTTTTGTACGTGACATTTTTAAGGGAAATAACTTAGTATTTTAGTAAGACACAAATTTTGACTATTGTCTACCTTTCATTAAAATTTTTGTGATTTGAAAAATTCACCTTTTTCAATAGCTGATTCTAATACAACATTTTAATTTCTCATTAAACACTGTCATATGGTCAACAAAATGTTGGTAAGAATGTAATCAGGCTTATATAGATAAGTAGATGGATAACATGCCAACAGGGTATGAGTGAGCCTGACAATGAGGCTTATAGATTCAGCATCATCATCATTTGTCCTTTGGGTTCCTTGTGGAACACAGGGCCTCAGTCAAAGCTCGCCACTGTGCACGGTCCCTTGCCAGTCGCTTCAATTCTTCCCAGCTCTTTCCAGTTCTTCCAGCCTCATCTAACATGCTCCGTCTCCATGTACGCTTGGGTCTTCCTCGCTGGCGTTTTCCCTGGGGGTTCCAATCTAAGGCCTGCCTAGCCCTGCTGTTATCTTTCCGAAGGGTGTGTCCAATCCATCTCCACTTCCTTTCCATTATCTGTTGTTCTACTGTCCTTTGTTCACACCTCTCCCACAGTTTGGAGTTTTTGACCTTGTGGAACCATTTTATTTTCAGAATATTTCTGAGGCATCTGTTAACAAAGATCTGGGATCTATTTTTTGTTATCTCTGACGTTCGCCATGTTTCTGATCCATAAAGTAGGACCATTTAAACGTTGGTGTTAAAGATCCTTACTTTTGTTTTGACAGAGATGTATGTAGGTCTCCAGACCTGTTTCAGATTGGAAAATGCCTGTCGCGCCAAATTTATTCTTCGTTCAGTGTCGTCATCTGTTCCCCCTGATACACTAACCACACTCCCAAGATAAACAAAGTTGTTTACTTGTTCCAAGGTATAGTTTGCTACTTGTAAGTCTCCATCTTGTTGGTAGTTAATTTTCAAAACTTTTGTTTTTTTGAATATTGATATTAAGCCCTACTCTTTTCCCAGTCTCGCTCAATGCTGTGAGTTTGTCTTGCATGTCTTGAAGTCTGTGGGACAGAATGGCCAAGTCATCTGCACATTCCAAGTCCTCTAGTTTTTGCATTAGGTTCCACCGGATTCCTTTTCCTGAGCTTGCATAGGCTTCTTTTGTGACCCAGTCTAACACAAGAAGGAACAGAAGTGGTGAAAGGAGGCATCCTCGTTTGGCTCCAGTTGTGACATGGAATTCATCTGTTAATCTACCATTATGTACTACTTGGCAAGTGAAGTTTTCGTACAGATTTTTGGATGATGCTTGTTATTTTGTTTGGTATTCCATAGTGCCTCATTATTGTCCATATAGTTTCTCTATAAATGCTATCAAAGGCGTTTTCAAAATCCACAAATGGGGTATAAAGTGGAGATTGCCATTCAATAGACTGCTCTATAATTATCCGGAGTGTTGCTATTTGGTCAATGCATGATCTTCCTTTTCTGAACCCAGCTTGTTCTTCTCTCAGGAGATTATCGCAGGCATCTTTTATTCTGTTTAGTATTGTTCTGCTAAAGACCTTGCATGGTATTGATAGGATGGTAATTCCTCGCCATTTCTCACATTGTGACAGATCCCCATTCTTTCGGATTTTAATCAGTAAGCCCTTTTTCCATTCTGCAGGAGGGGTTTCGGTTGACCAAATTTTGTTGAAGATACTATGGAGTTGGTTAATGATTTCAGCTCCTCCTTCTTTTAGGATCTCAGGTGGTATGTTATCAACACCTGCTGCTTTCCCTGTCTTCATTTGGTTTATGGCCGTACATATTCTTCTTTGGATATCTCTTCCATATTTATGTCAAGTGTTTCTCCAGTGGTGAGATTGGGTGGATTCAGAGGGGTCGGCCTGTTAAGCACGTCCTGGAAATATTCTTTCCATCTTCTAAGCTGTTCATCTATGGAGGAGAGGACTTTACCTCGTTTGTCTCGGACTGGTATATTGTAATTATATTTCTTGCCACTCAAGAGTTTAGTAATTTTGAATAACCGTTTTAGATCTCCCTTTCCTGCTGCTTGCTTCTTCTGCTTGTTCAGCCAGCTTATTATAAAGTGTTCGTTTGTCATTTCTAAGCATTTTTGTGACCTCTTTTGAAATTGTATGGTACTCTTGTTAGGTAAGTTGTTTAGTTTTTCTTGTTTTGGCTTGATTTTCTTTTTGTTTTGCATGTTTCCTATCTTCAACTCTTTGCCATGTCTCATCGCTGATCCAGTGTTTTTTGTTTACTGGGGCAGGTTTTAATATTTCATTGCAAGATCCTATAATAATTTCTTTGAAGTTAACAGTTATCCCAGGTTTTGTCTATGTTTTCTTCACGTTCATCATCTATTTGCAGTGCAGCAAATCGATTTTAAGGGTTAGCTGTAGTTCGTTCCTTTCCTGTGGGTTTCGGAGCTTGCCTAGGTCACATCTAATTCGCTTTTCTGTTTTTGGCCTTTGGTTGGCTAGCTTTATATTTAGCTTAGCTACAACCAGATGATGGTCTGATACAATGTCTGCTCCTCTTTTTATTCGTAAATCTTGTAATGTGCTCCTCCATGTGCGGCATATAGTGATGTGGTCTATTTGATTCTCTGTTTTGTCGTCTGGTGAGACCCACGTTACTTTGTGGAAATTTTTGTGTGGGAAGATGGTGCCTCCAATCACCAGCTCATTAAATGTGCAGAAGTTTGCAAACATCTCTCCGTTTTCATTCATGTTGCCCAGTCCATGTGTGCCCATAACCTTCTCTCTCTCTATGTTGTCGTTGCCAACTTTAGCATTCATATTGCCCATGACGACCAGTATGTCTCTTTTCGGTATTTTATCCATTATACTTTGAAGTTGTTCATAGAATGCAACTTTGTCTTCCTCAGGTGCAAGGTTTGTTGGGGCCTAGCACATAATGATATGGACATTTTTGAACCTGGACAGGAATTTGGCTCTGATTATTCTTTCTGAAATTGGCTCCCATTCAAGGAGGCTCTTAAATGCATGTTTGCTCAGTAGGAGTGCTACTCCATTTTCATGGGTGTCTTCCTCATTTTCTTTTCCAGAGAAGAGCAGGATTTCACCCTATTGCAGTCTAGTTTCTCCAAATGTGTTCCACCGTACTTCACTTAGTTCCAGAATTTGTAGTTTGTACCTTACCATCTCTTTGGCGATTTGAGCGCATCGCCTGGTTCTTGTAGTGTTCGCACATTCCATGTTCCCAAGTTGAGAGGTGCCTTGTGGATGAGGTGATTTTTCTTTTTCATCGGGTTGAGTAGGGTGGTCGGCCTTGTGGGATTCTGTTGAATTTCCCAACAGTGCTTCATTAGTCTCCTTTGCGGAGCTCTACTCTCGCCTCTGACTGTGCTACATGTGTTTGCTTTGCTTTCGGTTTCAGTAACAATCTTCTTTTTACATGGCTGGGTTGTTGACCCTGCGCAAAACCATCTGGGAGGGTTCCCTTTCAGCTCTCTGGACAAATGCCTTATTTTTTTTGGTAAGGTTCCCTAGCCTTTCTGAATCCCTTCATCTTCTGCAAGGCAGCAGTTGATTTTATTTCGGAGTTTTCTCTCCTAGATGATTGCTATCCCTAGCTAACGACCTCATCTGTCCGGGTTTAGAGTTTAAACGCTCTATGTTCGCTTTTTGCAGTGATTTCCTTGGATTTATGGGGCATTTTTTTAAAGAGTATCCTTACCAGGGGATACCCCACCCCATCCTCAACGACAACAAACCAGTTGGTCCACGGCCGCTTATTCAATATTCACGGCTAACCCTTATATCTAAGGGTCGTTCCTCTATCCACCACCTGAGGACGCGCCTGGTAGGAGATGGTAGCTCCCCCAGGGGCTTATAGATTAGTAGATAGGTAACATGCAAACAGGGTATGAGTGAGCCTGACAATGAGGCTTATAGATTAGGATATAGTAGTTGATAGGTAACATGCAAACAGGGTATGAGTGAGCCTGACAAGAAGTCACAAAACAGCGGAACGTTTCGGCAAACAGCCTTCGTCAAGCAACAAACCTTAGACAAATAAAAAAAATCATGTTAAGCCTGGTCCCTTTTGGAACTCAGGACGTGTTAGCGCATTTTTGTATTATGTATCAGTACTTATGTTAGATATCAGCATTATGTAGTTATCAGTAATTGTGTTTAGATTTTAGACATATTTTTATGAATTTTCTTGTGTAATGAATATACCTGAATTTTTTTTTATTTAAAAGTCATTTCTTTACATTTAATTTTTTTTTATTTTCTCTTTAATCTAACTACAAGTGGTTTGTGGTCACTGAAATAGGACTCATAAATGAAACATTCTAAATTGTAATCAGCTAATCGCCCAAATACTCCGTCAACTGTTGTTTGATAGATCGTAGTTGCCAATCTTGGTGAAAGTAGTTGAATGTTGAAGCTTGTTTCGAAAAAGTTTTCAATTTCTGCCCCTGGGCCGCTAAGATCTTGATTGAAGTCACCACAAATGATGACGTAAAACTCTCTAAACTTTTACACATATTCTAATGACGTCAACAAAAAAAACTAATACTTTTGATAATACTAAGACTTCCGGCAATGGCGGCCGTTGCCTGCGCCAGTGTTATCTCTCGATTCGCAATGTTTTTTGGTAGTTTTAACGGGGTTTTTTAACGGATCGAGTAACTGAGTGTTGATGCACAAATGGCAGGTCAGGACATACAAAAAACATATATACATCATGGGTCTAGGACTTATGGATGCTGAGATCTAGGGTGATGACAAACGGACGGACGGACAAAACGGGTGCAATAGCGCATTCGACTTCTCGAAAATGCGCTAAAAAATTAAGAAATAAAAAAATATCACTCTTTGGCTCTGGATTTCACCGCAGCTATTTTTTTAATGCTAGTCTGTAGCTTAGTGTTAGCCTAGTGCTAGCCTGGAAGCTTAGTGCTAGCCTGGTAACTTAGTATTAGCCTGTAGCTTAGTGCTAGCCTGGTAGCTTAGTGTTAGCCTGTAGCTTAGTGTTAGCCTGGTAGCCTAGTGTTAGCCTGTAGCTTAGTGTTAGCCTGGTAGCCCAGTGTTAGCCTGTAGCTTAGTGCTAGCCTGGTAGCTTAAAATTAGCCTGGTAGCTAGTGTTGTTTTCGTCGACGAAAACTAAAACTAAAACCTTCGATAACGAAAATGTTGACTTTTCGTCAACGAGAATAAAAACGAAAACTAAAATTAGCAGCAAGACTAAAACTAGACGAAAACTAAATCTGGTAGACAAAAGACTGAATAAAAACTGAAACTAAAACTCCCCAACGAAATAAAAACTAAAATCCCCATTTATCGTTCTTTTTCGGTACTGCGGGCGAACTAACTATTCTACGAAATTATTATGAATTATGACCTAGGACACATCTAATTTCTTTGATGATCGCGCATGCGCATCAAGTGGGTGATAATCAGTGCTGCCAGCGCTAGGTTTTTCAACTAGATTTAGGTGTTTTTTTGTTGTTTTTTTTACCTCGTCTAGGTTTCTAGGTTTTTTATTTAAAAAATAGTCATAATCTAGGTTTTTTAAATAATTGTTTTTTTAAAATAGTAAATATCATTAAATATGCGATTTGCCGAACATACACGTTTACTCGAAGGCGATAAAGTTGTTATGTCATCAGTAATTCCAGCACTTATGGACATAGAATATCATCTTCTTGAGGCACAGTCTGATCAAGCTCTTGACGCATCACTAAAAGAGATAGCAGTCACCTTTTTGGATGGTTTGAGGCGACGATTTGAGTTTGCGTTGGAACCAGAGTCTGACATTTTTTAACCTAAACCTGAAGCTTGCCTGCTTGATCCTACAACTGTGTCAGCACTGTTCATTTCAGGAAAAGAGCATCTTCTAAATGCAGCAAAACAGTTTATGTTGCGAGAAGAAACTGCTTCAGCAGCAGCAGCCGCAGTAAGTGCACAGCTTAGTCAAGTGATTTCAGCTGCTGGTCAGCCTATTCCTAACCGAAATATCACTGCAACTGCTGCTCCTGATAGCGTTGGTTCAACAGTCCTGACTACATCAGGACCTCCTCTCAAGCGCTTCAAATCCCTGACGCTACACATTGCGAACACCACACCCATCACTAATATTATATCTGCAGTTCGTGGGCCTGAAGACA
This sequence comes from Radix auricularia, assembly GCA_002072015.1. NCBI lineage: Eukaryota > Metazoa > Mollusca > Gastropoda > Lymnaeidae > Radix > Radix auricularia. The sequence continues at coordinate 56,218 of MUZC01001606.1, forward strand.
AACATGCAGATTATTTGTTGCACTATCAAGAAGCTGCCAGTGAGGATGACAATGGTTTAAGCTATTGGCAATCACAGAACGTTCAAAAAACGTTTCCGTTGCATGCACCATTGGCTTCAGATATAT
>MUZC01001607.1:19532-31420 GCA_002072015.1 Radix auricularia
GGTTGCTTGTGGGGGGAGGGGGTATGCTGGTGGGGGATGAGATTCCGGAACATTTGAAATCAACAAAATATTGACTCCGACCTCAGGGCCAGTCAAGTAGATCACGCGCTGACGTCACAGACCGGAAGCTCTTCAAAGTCCGACCAGAATCTGACCCTCCACGCAGCACATTTTCTGATGTTCCATTCATAGCGTCCGTCTCTGTCATCATCAATGACGTCACGGTTTTGTGGGGCTTCTCTCTGCTGCCGGGCAGGGGCGTTTCCTCCAAGTGAAGAGGAATCGGTTCATCTACTTAAGAAAATATAGGATAAGTTGAGTACTCACGGTACGAGCCAACCTCGTATTTGGATCAACGCCAAATAATATCCTGAGATGCCTTTAGCTCTATGTTCACTATTAAGTTGTCAGCGGTAGATCAGTTGATCCGCCCCTGATACACAATTCACGACTTTCTCTCTTCCCGCCAACCGAAATTTAAAAAAAAAAAAAAGACAATCATATCCGCCTGGATGGATGACCTTGAACCTGCGATATTCAGCCACCGAGATTCCAGGTAAACGTTTCTTAGTTCCTAGAAAGTTTTTGAACATGTCTTGAAAACAGCACTGTGCTCGACATTGGTTCGTTTCATTTGGGAACATAGAATATGGTCAGCTAATAAAAAAAAAAAAAATACTGTAGAATAATTTTCAGTTTTAGAAAATAAAATATTGTTATTTTTATTTTGTAAAATAATATTTCCGTTGGGGAAAAAAAGATTAAAACCACGATATGATTAAAGGCGTATCCATGGATTTTGGGCCCGGGCGGCTTTTAATATTTGGGGGCCCCTACATTTTGACCTGTGGCGTAATATTAAATATTTACTGTACAAAAAAATTCGAAAAGTCCTTTGGGGGTCCTCCCTTAATTGGGGGACCCGGGGGCTACTTTTGAATAGCGATTTCCCTCCCCTAAATACGCCCCTGTATGAGATGATTTTTAAACCTCTTCAAAGTGTTAGTCAGCAATTAAGTGCAGGAAATTGACAAAAAATTGAAATTCTTTCTTTCTTTTGGGCGAGTTGGTAGCTCTGTAGAAAGGGCTTCAATTGTGGATCGTAAGAAAATTTTTGTTTAGAGAATACTCTGAGGTCAGCTCTTGTCACAGAAGTCTATATAATCTTCTTAATAAGATTTACTTATCACTTGTCTGTTTTGTTAAAAACATATTATATTCGATTTTCAACTTCTGCATTTGTTAGAATATTTGCTTTATTAGTTTTAAAACCCAATTTAAATGATATAATTCTTAATTTAAGTTAAATTTATTCATTATATCGAAGAACATTACTGACTAATGTCATATTTGAAACATTGTTTAAGAAACCTCATATTTCGGAAAATTATTGACTAATATCTAATTTTTGGAATTTTTTGTTTTGAAATCTAAAATTCTGGAAGATTTATTGGGAAATGTCGTATTTGGCACATTAATTGAAAATTCTCATATTTGGTATATTAATTGAAAATTCTCATATTTGGCACATTAATTGAAAATTCTCATATTTGGCACATTAATTGAAAATTCTCATATTTGGCACATTAATTGAAAATTCTCATATTTGGTACAATTTGACTTATCTTATATTTGGAATAATATATTGAGTAATCTCATATTTGGGAACATTAATCGACTAATCTTATATTGGAAACGTGTGTTGGAAAATCTCATATTTGGAAATTTCATAGAGAAATCTAAGAGTTAGGTGAATAGGTATTGTTAAACTTCTTAAATTGATTCTTTTTAACAAACATTGTATTTGAACAAAATATTGTGTGCAATCCACATTTATGTCATTGTATTTTGTTTTCAAAACATAACAATAACATCAAGAAATTTAAAAAAAAAATAGATTCTTTATTTTATGTACAATTTTTACTCTTTCACGCAAAAAATCCTGTTTTTTTAAGATAAAAAAAAATGAAGTTTATACCAAAATGTTTTAAAGCCAAATTTTGTTCAATCTTCATTCCCCTAAAACTCGTTAACACATTTAACAAAGTATAGTGGAATGATGAGTATGACAATAGTCCACCGCCTGGTGTCTTGGCAAACTTAAACTTCTGCTTACATCCCGGGACCTTCCACTCCCTCGCGTCTCACTGGTCTGTGTGGCTGTGCAGCAGCACGGTGGGCCACTCACCACCAACCCCATTCAGGTTCTCACGACGCCTGTCTGTCGCGTGACTCCACACCTCACGCCTCGCTAGCCGCAGACAGAGGCTCGTGTTGGAGGCCAGGCGACGAGGGGGTTGGCGAGGGGGAGAATGATCAAACCAAGAGATAGAATGAGTGAGAGAGAGAGAGAGGGAGAAAGAAAGAGAGTGAGAGAGATTTGGTATTGGTGAAATGTATAAAAACAACAATCAAAGTTTGTAAGAAAACAAGAAGAAAAAAACAACAACCCAAAGAAGGTCTAGAAAGTCACGAGAATCTCGTGGTCTGCGGTTTGGTCACTGCGAGTAATTTCGTTGCGGTGAAGTCTGACGAGTGACTCGAGTTGACGCTCAGAAAACACGACTTAGAGCCGGGATCGCTGGCGGTCTGAAGCCCGAAAGGTATTTGAGCGCACGGAGCGCAGGCAAGCGTCCGCGAGGACAGTGTAAGTGTAGAAATGCTATAAAGCCGCACTTTGACGGGGTGTAGGGACCAATGAAGACGTGGATATAAGATTGTCTTTGTAATAATTCTCAAATCCCTGAGTACCGTCGATATAAACGTTTCGACTCGTGTCAAGATTTCAAAGCTTAATACAAACAAATTGTTGTATTTTTTTTTTTCAAAAATGAAATTTGATCGTGGAATTTGGATTTTAAACTTGGAGTAACAGCAAAACCCTTCACGAACTTAATATCTTTTTCTTTGAAGAGTGGATTTTGGTGCCAGGACTTTGCCATGTGGTAATATCTGTCACATCCATGTAAGTTACACATTTTTACCTTTAAAATGTTTTAAAAATTAATATTCAGTAAACGTCAACTGTATTATTTACGTGTATGTACATATTTTTATTTGACAAGCAAGGCAAGCAAAACATCAATCCTATTGAAAAAGATAAAAACATTATTAGTGATTTGTTAATTTTATTAGTGTCCGGGGTATGATTAATAGCGCAAGTACGGTAAATATATTTGCGTTGTGGGAAGAGAGAAAAGATGCTCTCAAAATTAATTTAAAAGTCATTAGAAAAAATGAACTAAATATAAATAATACATTTTTCCAAATCTGTTTAGATTCATAGTTTGACAGAGTTTTAAAATTATAATCATTTTAATAATTTCAAGTATAATTATTTCTTTCCGGAAATTTCGTTTTTATAATAAAAAAAATAATTCTTGTTTAACTTTAATTACTTTACCTATGTTCAGTGTGCGAATTAGTAATTATTTTGTTTAAAAAAACTGTTAACAGTGCAGAGGTTGGGTAGATGATCACGTTAACAAACAGTCATATAGGTCACGTGATGGGTCAATGTGTCAAGATGTGCGTGGATATAGTTGGAGGGCCGCACCAAAATGTTTACCTCATCGGATGTCGAGTTCTGTTAATTTGGTCTCATGGCAAGAAAGAGCGCGCCGTGCGGCCGCCGGTCTAAAGGTGGCGAGAAAGAGCGCGCCGTGCGGCCGCCGGTCTAAAGGTGGCGAGAAAGAGCGCGCCGTGCGGCCGCCGGTCTAAAGGAGGCGAGAAAGAGCGCACCGTGCGGCCGACGGTCTAAAGGAGGCGAGAAAGAGCGCGCCGTGCGGCCGACGGTCTAAAGGAGGCGAGAAAGAGCGCGCCGTGCGGCCGCCGGTCTAAAGGAGGCGAGAAAGAGCGCGCCGTGCGGCCGGCGGTCTAAAGGAGGCGAGAAAGAGCGCTGTGCGGCCGCCGGTCTAAAGGAGGAATTGACGAATATTGTATTGGTGTCATCATGCTGGGAGAGTACAACTGAGCCTTAGTGAAAACTGGGCGCGGTTTAACTTTACCTCTCCTCGTCGTTATGTGCCTTTAAATGCCCACTGCCCGCCTACCTACTCACCTACTTGCCTACCGACATACACATCACCCACCTGACCCAAACCTGAACCCACCGACCCACCTAACAATGATTGACGTATAAGTGGATGTCCATAATGACGTCACACACCTAAAAAAAGTGGGGGGGGGGAGGGGGTGGTCGTCGACCGATTCTGACGATGTGTAGGTGTTTAAAAGAAATGTGACGTCACATCAATATTCGCATCTGTAAATACAAGTTCCACTTTAATATTTGATGGGTTACTATTTATTTACTGACGTTTTACATGGCTTCACGCGTGCTACGAAATTAGCGTGCAGCCTTACACTTAATACATACTTAAGTTATTTTTTTAAAAAAGGTATTTTGAGATATAAAAAAGGCTCATCTGGTGTTGGGAAAGGGTGGGCAAAACTTTGTGACTTATTATTGGATAGGGGTCAAATGTTTTGCGTCAAGGGGGTGGGGAGTGGGGTGAAAATCGGCCAATATCATGTGACGACACATAACCTTGCATCACAAGTGTCGGGAAATCATGGCTCGCGAGCCAGATGTGGCTCTATTGATGGCTGGATGTTGCTCTGTTTATGGCTGTATTTGGCTCTATTGATGGCTGTATTTGGCTCTATTGATGGCTATATTTGGCTCTATTGATGGCTGTATTTGGCTCTATTGATGGCTGTATTTGGCTCTATTGATGGCTATATTTGGCACTATTGATGGCTGTATTTGGCTCTATTGATGGCTATATTTGGCTCTATTGATGGTTGTATTTGGCTCTATTGATGGCTATATTTGGCTCTATTGATGGCTGTATTTGGCACTATTGATGGCTGTATTTGGCTCGCAGACAAAAGTTCGATTAAATAATTTTAAAAAACATAATTCTTCAGACATCCATGTATAATTGCATATTTTAAAAAACAAAATAGCCACGCCTGCATAGAGTTTAACCTCGCCACGTATCAACCAGGCCGCAAGGACATCAGCAAAGCCGTACAGCACAATAGGTCGCATAAGATGTAAGATATACTCACTATTGATTAGCAACAGCACACAACAATGCTATTAAAAAGAATTCAGAGACATAATTATTGTACTTTAATTAGTGTTAACAACAACTAGAAGCTGTCGATAAATGACGTCACGCACCTGGGTTTTGGGGGCGGGGNGGGGCGGGCGGAAGCGGGTCGCGCATTTGCGACGATGTGTGACAAGGGTGGAGTGGGGGGGGGGCTGTTTAAGAAATGAGGGGTTGCGTCAAAACGCGAAACTTTATATGAAAGTATCAATTAAAAGTCAAATTTTTTAAAATGATGTTTTACTTGGCTTCACGCGTGTAACGATATTAGAGTGCAGCCTTACACTAAAGACACACATAATGACAAAAAGTAATTTGGAACAGGATAATTTTGAAAGAAAAAAAACAACTTGCTTTTTGGGGGATGGGAGGCAAAGCTTTGTGACGTCACATCGGAAGGGGTTTACGTTTCTGTGACAAAGTGTGCCACTGGGGAGGGGGTGAAAAATCGGCCCAAACAGTGTATCGCGTGACGTCATTTATGGACGGCCCCTAACACAAAATTAACACATTTACTTTAATTTTTCGTTTTAAAAATGATGTATGGCTCTCACGGAATTACTTTTCAAAATATGTGGTGTTAATGGATCTCTTACACAAAAGGTTACCCGATCTCTGAAGTGTCTATCAATGACACTTATCGGTTAGAATAAAAATTATCCTCATTCATGCAATAAACAAAAAAACAACAACAAACAAACAAACTTGGTAATGTTAGGTAGTATCGCAATGCCTTAGAAAATCTTTTTTTTTTTTTTTTTAAATCCCAAATTTTTGTGGGCGGTGACCCATTTTTTATATAAGCCAGGTGACACGTGACCCCCCAAGAAATTCATATAAGTCATTTTTAATGCAGTTTTTAGAAAATTTAGCAAATTTGCCTTATAGTGAATATTTTTTATATTAACTTGTTGTGTCTGTTTGAGCCATTGCTTGCCAAAACCACAAAAAACACTTTGGATCGATTTTTAACCCACTTCATCGTAAGCCTGCAAGCAGAAATTATGCAGGCTGACTAGTGCCGATGATAAAAATGACGTATCAAATATCAGATCAATCGAATTAAAAAATTTAAAAAATTATTTTATTTATTTCTACATTAAACACGTTTTACGTGACATAACTAGAATTTGGTATTTCGTGATTGTTTCGCCATGCGTATTATAATAAACATTCTTATAGTTATGTCTCGTATATAAAGGATTTATAGTAAAAAAAACTTCTTTTTTTTCGGATTTTTAAAAATTAAAATCCTTTCCATTAACTTGTGGTGTCTGTTTGAGACCTTGCTTGCAAAAAAAAGCTTTGGATCGATTTTTAACCCCTTAGCGAGCTTAAATTTCGTAGGCAGACTCGTGCCGATGATAAAAATGATGTATCAAAATTCTGATTGATCGAATTAAATGATTGAATATTTAGATTATTTTATTTATCTCTATGTATCATGTTAATTTTTGAGATGGAGTGTCGTGGTGCGTAATATATTGAACGACCTTTTTTAAAATTACTTTTCTGTTGCGCTGTGCGGTGCGTATTATATTGACGATACTTGTGTCAAATATATTCCCGATCTGTAAATGTAAATGCTATGGATTGCTTATCTGTCTTGTGGTGCGCACTTTGTTAAACATGCTTTTATAACCCCTCCTGTGATCAAACCGTGCTGAAATTTAGCAGGCAGACTGTAGAAGGTTTTTTTTTTTTTACTATAAATCCTTTATATATTTGATACATAACTAAAAAAAAAAAAACTTGTATTACGTGCGATGCGTATTATAATAAACATTCTTTTATTCATGTGTCGTATATAATGGATTTATAGCCAAAAACCATTTTACTTTTTTTAAATAAAAATTTCTCTTTATTATGTATAATTATTTTTTAAAATGAACTTTAATAATTCTTTTCATTTCCAATTTTTCTTAACATATATTTCACAAATCAAAAATTGTTTGAAAAAAAAAAATTATTTGGGCATTGTATGTTTAAAATTAAGTTTTTATTGAATTGTTACAATAATGAATAGGTCATGGCAATCCCTATTTTAGATATTGAACAAAGTGGCCATAGTAACACCATTAAAGGTCAGAAGAATAAAATTGCTTTTTGCGTGGAAATGACATGATCTAAAGAAAACAATATAAGAATTAAATAAGAACAAGATAAGAACAAGATAAGGAAAATATAAGAACAACATAAGAACAATATAACAACAAGATAAGAACACTTTAAGAACAAGATAAGGACCATAAAAGAACAAGATAAGAACAATAAAAGAACAACAAAAGAACAATATAAAAAGAAGATAAGAACAATTTAAGAACAAGAAAATAACAAGATAAGGACAATAAAAGAACAACATAAGAACAATATAACAACAAGATAAGAACGATTTAAGAACAAGAAAAGAACAAGATAAGGACAATAAAAGAACAAGATAAGAACAGGATATAAGCTATATAAGAACAAGATAAGAACAATATAAGAGCAATATAAAAAACAAGATAAGAACAATATAAGAACAATATAAGAACAATATAAGAACAAGATGCTCACTTCTACGAGAAAATGCGTCTCGATTTTTAAAACATTTTATATTAACTCGTGGTGTCTGCTCGAGTGCAGAAAAATATTTGGATCCATTTTAACCCACTTCCTCGTATGCTGGCAAGCTGAAATTTTGCAGGCAGACTCGTGCCGATGATAAATATGATGTATCCAAATTTTAAATCGATCGAATGTACTGTAATTAAATTAATGAAAATTTAAATTATTTTATGTATCTCTATATAACACGTTCATTTTCGTGCTAGAGTGTCGAGGTGCGTATTATGTTCAACAAACTTTCCTGTCTCGCAATAGGGTGCGCGTTATATTGACGATAATTTTTAAAACTATATTCACGATCGGTGCACATTATATTAAACACGTTTTACGAGACATACATAAAAATATTGTATTTTTGAATTGTCTTTCGCTGCGTATTATAATGCACTTTCTTTTAGTTATGTCTCATTTATTCGGCATCCTTCCGTCTCACGAGACGATGGTACATCACCGTTGGGTTGGGTTGGGTTGCATTTTCTCGAGTGGCTGTCTTATATATTACGGATTTATAGTAAAAAAAACAACTTGTGTTTAAGGGATTGTTAAATTTTTATTTTAAGGGAGCATGCTGTTTAGTAACCACAACATATTCTATCGCTAGGAATGTACGCATGTAACAACGTTAGCGCATTCATCTAATCGCGATTTGCATTGGTATAAAAATCCAATCCAAGATAAAACCAAATTTTAGACCCGATCCAAATATATACCAAGTTTTTATTTATTTTTTTAAAATATTTTTTTTGTTAGTGTTTAAATGGAAAAGCCAATATTGTCTCCAATACTCTTGCACAGGGATCGGCAACCTTTTTTTCTGCGTGTCAACCAACTTAAGGTTTCAAATTATTCACGGTGCCGCATCACGTAGCGTTTTATACAAGCCTATCAACTTTAAACATTTATACTTTATGTGTGCGCGTGTGCCATTTGAAATTGCTTGGCGTGCCAAGCGTGACACGCGTGCCACCCCTGCTCTGGTAGATTAAGATTAACACACGCATGTTGATCCGCCCTAAAAGTTGTTGATGTTTAGTGAGTTGTGAATTTCTGAGTTAAATGCTCGCACGATTAAAGCGTTTGGTGAAGATGAAGGATGAAAAATAAAACGGGAACAATGTCACGAGTGATTCAACAATTAATGCCCTCCTCTCTTCGCCATCCGACATTCCGATTTGTTTAAACGAAAGTACTGCTCTGCTATTGATTTTGTCTTTTTAATGCAAACAGTTCGAACTGAAAATATTTTTATCGTAAATGGGCGGCCATTACGGCCTAGCTTACATGAAAATATGGGTACCAATAGTAATACATCCCCCAGTTTACATAAGCTATGGGTAACGATTATGATAGCTCGCACAGCTTACATGAAACTGTTGGTAATCTTTGTGATTTACCGCTCAGCTTACATGAAACTATGGGTACCATTAGTAATACATGACCAAGCTAACATGAAACTATGGGTACTATTAGTAATACATCGTCCAAGCTAACATGAAACTATGGGTACCATTAGTAATACATGACCAAGCTAACATGAAACTATGGGTACCATTAGTAATACATGACCAAGCTAACATGAAACTATGGGTACCATTAGTAATACATCGTCCAAGCTAACATGAAACTATGGGTACCATTAGTAATACATGACCAAGCTAACATAAAACTATGGGTACCATTAGTAATATATCGCCCAAATGGCAACACGGATGTACGTACGTGTTCTGACTTGATTGGTTCCGGCAAAGAATTTGTTTTTGACAATTACGTTTGTATGAAACAGGTGTTGGAACGGAAGTCCTAATGCGATCGACACCTGCGCCAATTTTCACCACACAAAAATCTGGACTTCTTTTTAAACTGGAGTGATTTTTTTGATTTGTTGCTGTTGTTCGGCTCGGGGAAGGTAGATCATATATTATGTGTTTAATGAGTAGAGCGAGAAGTCAGTCCAAGATTGATGTTGGAGATTATATAATCAATGGATGAAATAAACAGAAGTGTGCTTGAAAGGTAATTGTAACACTAGAACTGTGTCCAACTGGTTAACTGTAACATTAGAACTGTGTCCAATGGTTAACTGTAACATTAGAACAGTGTCCAAAAGGTAACTGTAACATTAGAACTGATTATTTTTTCTTAAAATAAAAAAAAAAATATATATATATATTGTTATGGTAATAAGCGTTGAAATATATATATTTTTACAAGTCATTGGACCTTGATGTAGCATGGCTTGAAATATCACTTGAGAAATGTGACTTAAGAATATTTTCGATTGGTAATATGAAGATGTTTTTTTCTCGTTGTAAGCATTTAATTTAATTTTTTTTTTTAATTAAAAAAAATATTTTTTTTTCATATTATGGCCACACCAAGAGATTGTGTTCATATTTTGGCCACACCAAGAGATTGTGTTCATATTATGGCCACACCAAGAGATTGTGTTCATATTTTGGCCACACCCAGAGATTTGTATGTTCATGTTTTTGCCAGACCAAGAGATTGCGTTCATGTTTTGACCACACCAAGAGATAGTGTTCATGTTATGACCACACCTAGAGATTGTGTTCATGTTATGGCCACACCAAGAGATTGTGTTCATGTTATGACCACACCTAGAGATTGTGTTCATATTTTGGCCAGACCTAGTGCCATGTACCCAATACACGAAGTTTCCAGGGCCGGTAATTATAAACATGATGTAATTAGATTGTCGGTAAGGGGTTATCGACCGTGATCAGATTTTTCCTGGGCCGTTGTTAACTGATCGATAGTTGTGGTGGGGTGTTCCTGGGGAAGGTGGTGTTCCTGGGGAAGGGGGGTTCAAGGGGGGAGAGGTATCATGGGGGAGGGAGTTGCATGAGGGGAGTTGGTATTCTGGTGGGGGTGTTACGGAGCAGAAGGTGATATTCACGTGAAGGTGATGTTCACGGGAAGATGGTGTTCACGGGAAGTTGGTGTTCACGGGAAGGTGATGTTCACATGAAGGTGATGTTCACGAGAAAGGTGATGTTCACGAGAAGGTGATGTTCACAAGAAGGTGATGTTCACGAGAAGGTGATGTTCACGGGAAGGTGATGTTCACAGGAAGATGATGTTCACAAGAATGTGATGTTCACGAGAAGGTGATTTTCACGAGAAAGGTGATGTTCACGAGAAAGGTGATGTTCACGAGAAAGGTGATGTTCACGAGAAGGTGATGTTCACAAGAAGGTGATTTTCACGAGAAGGTGATGTTCACGGGAAGGTCAGTTCACAGGAAGATGATGTTCACAAGAAGGTGATGTTCACGAGAAGGTGATGTTCACGAGAAGGTGATGTTCACGAGAATGTGATGTTCACGGGCAGAATGCTAAACATATTTTGCTGTGGTTTATATGTGTTTAGAGTAAATTAATCTCACATAGGTATATATATACACCGCAAAGCATTAAGTACATTGAAAAGCCAAGTAATGCACTTTACATAGAAAAATCACATACCATAGTTCACATACAAAAGGTACGAAATATAGTTATATAGAACGGAGCAAATCATAAAATTACGGGCAGCATCATCTAAATAAACATACAACCGCTGGCACCATCTAAATAAACAATAACTGGCATTATCTAAATAAAGATGCAATTGTTGGCACCATCTAAATAAACATACAACAACTGGCGCCATCTAAATAAAAACATGATTGCAGTCATTGTCTAGATGAGCATGGCGACAATCAACAACGCCCGTTACAAACAAAACGCATTCATTATTACGCCATTTATTGCCAGTGAAGACATTTTTCGGGTGGTCAAGAAAATTGAAGGGGTCATTTACTCGTCCTTAAACATCGACGTCACTTCCGGATTACCCGCTCCAACCATTTCCCCACCCTACTAAAAAAAAGGATAAGTTTGTATATCTAGTTTTCCTCTGAGTTTTAATACATTTCTCCTTTACTTTCTCTCTCTCTCTCTCACTTTCTCTCTCTCTCTTTCTCTTTACCTCTGTCTGTCTGTATCTCTCTCACTCTCTCTAACTCTCAATCTCTCTCTCTGATGATTATCGACAAACCTTACCCGCCCCTCATTTCTACATTGCTATTTTTGCAGCTAAGGACCCCCCCTCCTCGGTTATGGCCCCTGGGTTGCGTCAATGTAGTGTCAACGTTGGTCC
>MUZC01001607.1:43642-54166 GCA_002072015.1 Radix auricularia
AAAAAAAAAAAAAAAAACCAACAAAAAAATACACTTATGTATATGTAAGTGTCAACAATCCAATGAAAGCCGAAAATCCGGATATGGCTTAGCAGGTTGATTAAAGGAAGTAATATTTATGCGGCCGGGTAGCGAAGTCAATAGTGCGCTCGCCTCACAAGCTGAGGGGCGTGTGGTCGAGCCCACGAAAAAGCCGCTATAAAAAATGTTCAGAAATGACTAACGCTAAGAAAGTCCTCCGCTGACCTGGAGAGGGATGGGCGCCGCCAGTGTCTATCAGGCCCGAGAATGTTCTAATGGAAACATAAGAATATCCTACGACCTCGGACCAAAAGAGGTTATGGGACCACACACACACACACACACACAAAACTATATATTTTGGTCACGTGCTGGCCGATGAGGCGCTGCATGCCGACTTTGCCTCGCCATCACTCGTCCGTTTGTATTTTGATGGGAGTTTGTTAACAATCGTTTTTGCCAATAACATGAGCTATAACATTATTGAGCTCATTATAGAAATTAAAGTAATGATCTCAAATTAGCCTTCAAATCAGTAAGTCGATATAGCCGTGGATTTCATAAGTGACTCTAATTTCTTTGTGTCCAAAAATTTTGTCTATACATTTCTGTAAATTGGAATCACATATATTGTAACCTCTCATTACGAGGACATGTCATAACGAGTAATTCGAATAAAGAGCAAACAATTTTTTTGTGTGCAAAAGTGGCTCTCTTAAAAAAAAAAAAAAAAATTCCCATGAATGCCGTACAAAGAAGAAAACCCCTTTTCCTGGAAACAATTCAAAAGTAATTTTATTTGAATAATTGTTAATAGCAATTTTTGAATTTTTTTATTATTTTTTTTCAGCATGGAAATCATCGTATTTTACATTTATTTGTATATCGGAGTAATTGTTTCGTTTACCGAGCGCATGGCTGAACGAATACTCTGTAACGAGTTATGCTCGTTATAAGAGGTTCCACTGTAATGTTCTTCACACTAAACAAATGTATTCCTCTACATAAAATAGACATCTATTTCTCCACGCTGTACGCGCGTCTTTTCAGCATATTGTGTACACATCTTTGCATCCATTTTGGACACATGCATTCCTTCGTGACCCGCAATGCGAAGATAAACAAAGTGGGGTGGGGTGGTCAAGTTAGTTATCACCCTTTCTACTCTCTTGTAAGGGGGATAATAATTCCAAATTGTTATACCATCTGACAAGGAAGATAACTCTAACACTATTTGACAAGGGAGATAATTGTAATACCATCTGATAAGGGAGATAATTGTAACACATTCAGATGAGGGAGATCATTGTAACACCATCAGATGAGGGTGATCATTGTAACACCATCTGACAAGGGAGATCATTGTAACACCATCTGCTGACAAGGGAGGTAATTGTAGCACCATCAGATGAGGGCGATCATTGTAACACCATCTGATAAGGGAGATCATTGTAACACCATCTGACAAGGGAGATCATTGTAACACCATCTGACAAGGGAGATCATTGTAAAACCATCTGACAAGGGAGGTAATTGTAACACCATCTGACAAGGGAGATAATTGTAACACCATCTGATAAGGGAGATAATAGATCAACTCCTCGTTAGGTATAGTCTATTCCAACCTGACGAAATAGATCAACTCCTTGTTAGACAAGGACGAAACTAAACCCTCAGGAGTCCTGCTGATCTCCGAAGACAGTCTTGGTGAGACACAGACTTTGCTTGTGAGACGCGCGGAGTAATCCCTTAGGTGGCGCTGCGAAAGAAAAGAAAAGTAAGAAAACGTCAGGTCTCGTTTAGTCAACAAACAAGGGGGACACAATTCATTCATTCTCCTCCTACCAGGGGGCATTACACTTTTTTTTTTTTTACGGAGATCTCGTCAAGATAAGACAACTGTCGGGCAGCCGGATCAAATCGATATTACACCCCCCCCCCTTATCTTTCTTATTTCCCCTCTCCCGAGTGATATCTGTGTGACTTACCGACATAACAGTAATCAATCATCGAGAGACCAGCAAGCTTTGAGAGGGGAGGGGGGGCAGGGCAGGGCAGGGCAGGGCCTACAAGTGTGCAGATCAGACCTTATGCATGCTCAATGACTTTCCGTGAATATGTATTTTCTTTAAGTATGCAAGCGTTTGATGAATTGTAAAATTTGACACCCGATGGACATGAATTCAATAAGAAAGTTTTATTTAAGTACAAATGATTATAGAAGAATATCCATATTTTTTTTTAGAAAACGTCAATGACAAACGAATGTTCAATTTATAGAGCAGTGTAAGCGAACTTCGCTACGAATTTACAGTCTGGAGATACCATAAGGTCATACCAATCGTTTATAATATAGGGTTGGGGTTCAAGGTCTATAATATAGAGGTTGGGTTCAAGGTCTATAATTTAGGGGTGGGGTTTAAGGTCTATAATATAGGAGTGGGGTTCAAGGTCTATAATACAGGGGTGTGGTTCAAGGTCTATAATATAGGGGTGGGGCTCGAGGTCTATAATATAGGGGTGGGGTTCGAGGTCTAGAGTATAGGGGTTGGGTTCGAGGTCTACAATATAGGTGTGGGGTTTTAGCTCTATAATATAGGGGTGGGGTACAAAGTCTGTAATATAAGGGTGGGGTTCAAGGTCTATAATATAGGGGTGGGGTTCAAGGTCTATAATATAGGGGTGAGGTTGAAGGTCTGTAATATAGGGGTGGGTTTCAAGGTCTATAATATAGAGTGAGGTTCAAGGTCTATAATACAGGGATGGGGTTCAAGGTCTATAATACAGGAGTGAGGTTGAAGGTCTGTAATATAGGGGTGGGGCTCAAGGTCTATAATATAAAGGTGGGGTTCAGGGTCTATAATATAGGGGTGAGTTTCAAGGTCTATAATACAGGGATTGTGTTCAAAATCTATAATATAGGTGTGGGAGTCAAGGTCTATTAACAGGAGTGAGGTTCAAGGTCTATATAATACTGGGATGGGGTTCAAGGTCTGTAATACAGGGGTGTCGGCTCAATGAGCGTGCAATTATAACATATGTACGAAATATTTTTGTTCTGAACTTATCCGAAATCTTTACAGATGGACATTACTGGGTATTTTCACCTAGCCTAAATACTTCTGGCGTCTGTAAACGCTAGGACATATAAACCACTCGGTTCTTGTATGCAGCTGATCGAAATCTGCAGTTGTTACAATGGCGGTTGGTCCTCTTACGTCACATCGCAATGTTAAGTGTGAAATATATACCATATATTCCGGGGTTGTTGTTCGTCCGTCGAATCGACGAGGACCACTCTAGTCATCCGAGGGTTGCAGGGGCTTTGCCTATGTGTGCGCAGATGGCTGACAAGACCGATCCTGGGGTATAAGACGGCTGGTCGTATAAGTCGACCCCCCCTCCCCCGCCACACACACATACACACTTTTCATGTTAAATATAGGTTTTATGCTGTGACCCGCTTTATAAAATTTCAATATAGTACTATAAGCGAGTTAATTGTTGAATAATGTCGCTATGGTCTTATGTGACGGGAGCCACTCTTTGAACCGAACCAAAACCATTGAAATAGTACGATTAAAAATAAGTCTGACCTCCCGGGGTCATTAAATTTTTTATTTTAATCACATAATGCACATCCGTCAACTACATTGTCGCGTTTTCTCTGTTTCTTCTGTTGACTGTGTCCGTGCAGCTCACGGCAACTGTTTTCCTAAAATAACTTTCAATTAAACTGAAGTCGGAGCAAACAAAGAAACGAAAACAAAAATTTACTTGAATACATTTTTTAAAAAAATCTTTTTGCACGAGATAGTGCGCAGCTCAAAAGGGTGCCCCAACGACCCAGCGTCGGGTTAAGGGACAGTTCAGTTCAGTTTGTCTAATGCGCATGATATGCAAATAAATTACATGAAATACAGTTCTACTTCTTCTATATCTTAAGGTCTCTTATTCATTGTTGATTTTGTATTGAGAATCTGGCCACATATCTGTGAGGTGGTCCCTAATATGTCTCTGCTTACAATACAAACACATGTTACCAGCGCACCTTTTACGGTCGACAAATGCATTCGTACTCAATGAGATAGCATCTATTGAAAATGCAGAGGCGTATCGGTTTTACGATAATAGATAGTCAAGGTATACATTTTCATTTTTTTCGATGACGATATTGTGCGTGAAAACATTGTGGGGAGAAAGATTGTGGCGATGGCAGGGAAATATATTATCTGGAGGAAGGCCTTATGTAGACATAATTTTCATAGAAAAAGGTAAGACCTTATGTAGACATACATTTCCTAGAAGACATTGTGGGTTAAGACCGTGTGCACACATATATTTCCAAGAAGACATTGTGGGTGAAGACCTTATGCAGACATACATTTCCTAGAAGACATTGTGAGGGAAGACTTTATGTAGACATTCTTTTCATAGAAAAGGTAAGAACTTATGCAGACATTCCTTTTCCATTAAGACATTCTGAAGGAAGACCTTATCTAGACATACATTTCCGAGAAGATGTTATAGGGTAAGACCTTATGCAGACATATTTTTCCAAGAAGACACTGTGTAGGAAGACATCTCGAATCCCATTTGCAATTCAATGGTGTGGCGAAAGCTACGTCAATTTATGCCTTCTCTAAATTGAGACCAGGATATATTTTAAAGTTCTCTTCTTAGACAAGTGTCGCTTGGACTAGAGTCAGACGATTCTGCCACCCCTCAACAATAAAGTAATAATTCATCTCTTAACTCTCTTCCTTACGTATCACGTGAGATCACGTGAGATCTCATTAGATCACATGAGGTCACATGACACCACATTGATTTCAGTTTTGTGCGATCATCTATTGTGTGCTGCATCTCCAACAATGTCTTTTCTATTTCTTTGCACTCTGCCCAGACTTATCGATTTTAATAGATATTGAAATGATTATCGATATTTAATCCATAGGTGTTCATATCTTAATGATTGAGCTGCAACTTTCAAACATCGCTTTACTTTCTAAACGAATGCATGATTCTGTTGAAGCACTTCCCTTGCAGCTGCTGTATGCACTCATTGATGTGATTGTTAGTGTTATTGTTAACGCTTTTGGTGATGTATTTGTTTAAGTTATTGTTGATGTATTTGTTTACGTATTTGTTGATGTATTTGTTTACGTATTTGTTGATGTAATTGTTTACGTATTTGTTGATGTATTTTTTTACGCATCTGTTGATGTATTTGTTTACGTATTTGTTGATGTATTTGTTTACGTATTTGTTGATGTAATTGTTTACGTATTTGTTGATGTATTTGTTTACGTATTTGTTGATGTATTTGTTTAAGTATTTGTTGATGTATTTGTTCAATTTATTTGCTAGCGTATTGTTAATTCTATTTATTAATGTATTTTTTTCAATGTATTTCTTAATGTACTTGTTGATGTATTTGCTAATACACCTGTTTATGTACCTACTAATACATTTGTTGATGTATATGTATTTGTTAAAGTATTTGATTATGTATTTATCAGTGTATTTCTCAATGTGCTTGTTGACGTATTTTTACCAATGTATTTATTGATGTTTTTTTTATTAATGTATTTGTTGATGTTTTTTTTTATTAATGTAGTTTTTTTACGTGTTTTCGAGGGCAATCCGCGCAGAATATCACCGGTGTTAGTGACACCGTGGGAGTTGATATTAAAAAAACCCGTCATATGAATGATCTGATCGATAAGACCAGCCGTTGGAGTGTTGCACTATAAACTGACAACAAGCCCGTTAAAAAACGCTTTAGCTGGTCTATATTTTAACGATTTTGGTGTCTCTGTTTTGCAACAAACGCCTTGGCGCTTTACTCGTACGTTTAGCGGTGGGGCGGGGGGGGGGGTTGAGGCCGGGGTGCCGTATTTCGGCACGCCCCTGTTATGGCCTGCATCCTGTACACACATTAATCCAGCACCCGGGGCGCTCAAATTCGTTTCGAGCCGTTGGCCCGCTGATAAAACGGTTTATGATTCGTGACGTAATCGATTGGCTTTGTGGCGATCTGTTCGAAGGCCGTCAATAATGTTCTATGCCTTATCCACGTGGAACATCAATGTTCTATGCCTTATCCACGTGGTACATCAATGTTCTATGCCTTATCCACGTGGTACATCAATGTTCTAAGGCTTATCCACGTGGTACATCAATGTTCTAAGGCTTATCCACGTGGTACATCAATGTTGTATGACTTATCCACATGGTACATCAATGTTCTATGCCTTATCCACATGGTACATCAATGTTCTATGCCTTATCCACGTGGAACATCAATGTTCTATGACTTATCCACGTGGTACATCAATGTTCTCAGGCTTATCCACGTGGTACATCAATGTTGTATGACTTATCCACATGGTACATCAATGTTCTATGACTTATCCACATGGTACATCAATGTTCTATGACTTATCCACATGGTACATCAATATTCTATGACTTATCCACATGGTACATCAATGTTCTATGACTTATCCACGCGGTACATCAATGTTCTATGACTTATCCACGTGGTACATCAATGTTCTATGACTTATCCACGTGGTACATCAATGTTCTATGACTTATCCACGTGGTACATCAATGTTCTATGACGTATCCACATGATAAATCAATGTTCTATGACGTATCCACATGATAAATCAATGTTCTATGACGTATCCACGTGATAAATCAATGTTCTATGACCTTTCCACATGGTAGATCAATTATCTTAAATCTTTCCATGTGTACGAGATTGGTTCTACATGCATGCGTTTGATCAATGATAAATGATAATCTCGTATACCGACTGTGTTTCACCGTGGATTTAAGTGATGAAGAAATTAGTGCTCATCGTTCAGTGGCAGTTAAGGGATTTGGGTTAAAGTTAGGGTTCTGGGTATGAGTTGGGAAAAGGTTGTGGCTATGGTTAGGGTCTGGGTTAGGGTTAGGGTTAGAGTTGGAGTTTTGATTTGGGTAAGGGTTATGGTCAATCATGTTTTTAGAGTTTGGGTTCTGGGAATGGTTTCGGGTTAGGTTATGATTTGGGAAAGGGTTAGGGTCAAGGGTTAGTATTTTTAAGGTTAGGGTTATGGTCAAGGGTTAGTGTTGTTTTTAGGGTTAGGTTTATGGTCAAGGGTTAGTGTTGTTTTTACGGTTAGGTTAATGGTCAAGGGTTAGTGTTGTTAAGGTTAGAGTTATGGTCAAGGGTTAGTGTTGTTTTTAGGTTTAGAGTTATGGTCAAAAAGTTGGGGGGGGTACGGTTTTTTTTTATTATTAGATCTTGTATATTAACTCGTGGTGTCTGAGGCCTTGCTTGAATGCCGAAAAATCGTTTGATCGATTTTTAACCCTTTTCCCGGTATGCCGGTAAGATGAAATTTTGCAGGCAGTCTCTTGCCAATGATAAAAATGATGCATGATAATTTCAGATCGATCCGATGCACTGTAATTAAGA
Source organism: Radix auricularia (assembly GCA_002072015.1). Lineage (NCBI taxonomy): Eukaryota > Metazoa > Mollusca > Gastropoda > Lymnaeidae > Radix > Radix auricularia. Next base: position 51,138 of record MUZC01001607.1, read on the forward strand.
TCATGATTCTTTAGATATATTCCCGATCTGTGCGCATTATATTAAACATGTTTTAACGAGACAAAATGAAAAGTTTGTGACCTTCTGTGGGGAGTTTAAGCTGCTGTGGTCACGCCTTGAAGTGCCACGTTTTTTAGTTTTAAGCGACTATAATTGATCTCACACACACTCCACCCCTCACATCCCTCACACATAGCTGTTGGGTCGACTGTTTCTTGATATTTCTCTCTAGGGGCCGTCCACAAAATACGCCACGCTCCAAATGGGGTTTTAAAAAGTGTGACAGTTTGTGACAGTGAGGAGGGGGGTGTCCGGCCATGTGTGACGTCACGGTGTTTTATGTCAAATTTTAATTATTTTGTTAATAAAAATATTTTTTTTTTCGAAAGTGTGACGTACTTAAGGGCAGGGGGGGGGGGGGGGGGGCTCTTACATTTGTGACAGTCTGTGACAGGTGTGAGGATCGAGTTAAAAATTGTCAAAAATAACCGAATGTACTTTACGGACGGCCCCCTATTTGTTTCTTTCTATAAAACTAATGTGGCGCCGTATATGTATAAAGACAGCTCCTGATGTGTGTCACATGCCGAAGCCGACAGATCTGGAACGCAAACAGACAGAAATCTTTACGTCATCATCGACTCATCAGTCAGAAGATAAGAGGGGCTTAGTGGGAGTGGGGGGGGGGAGCACTCACTCTCCCCTCCAGACCCGATCTTATAGCTGTCGCGCTCAACTTCTATCTGCGCAGATCGAACTTCTGGTAAGTCATTGACCTGTCGAGTGTTTCTGGAAATAGAAACTATTTAATAAATAGGTCACGCCCATGCACAGTGCCGATTCCCGTGAAGGTATTGTTCGGGTCTACGGAATGAATGATTAGCTCTGGAGCGGCCCGTGAGTATGATATCTTGACGTGATCGGAAAAAACGCACAGTTCCGCAAGATACGGTCAACATGATGGTAATTTGTGCACTTCAGGGGAAATAATCTTTACGGGGGGGATAATTGCACAACTCTTGAATGAAGGAAATTCGGTTATTTGGGGCACGGCAAGAAGCCAGATGATGCATAAATTGTGGACTTTGTGATGGTGGTTGTCACTCCCTGGAGTAACTGAAGGGCTAATGAATATATTTTTTGGCTTTGTGATAGCCTGGCCTTCATTTCTGGAGTAACTAAATGGCTAATGAATAGATTTTTTGACTTTTTGATAGCCCGGCCTTCACTTCTGGAGTAACTAAATGGCTAATGAATATATTTTTTGACTTTGTGATGGCCTGACCTTCACTCCCTGTAGTAACTGGCGGGTTAATGACAGAAAGAGAAGTTATGTAACTCTTGGGCTGAACACAGGTATTTTGTTTTAATATCAGTAGGAGAATATGACATTATGTAAATTATTTTAGGGTTATAGCCTTAAAAGACTTTTTAAATGCCGGAAAAATATCTATAAAATTTCAGATTTTGAATCACAAATTATAAACAAATTACACAATAAGATTATATTTTATTAAAAGGCTACGGAAATTAATAATTAATAAATCGTTAAACGTTAAAAAAAATTTATCGGTTAAAAATAATTTCATCGATTAAAATATGATTAAATTTTAAGAAGGTATTTCTAGTGTATTTTCCCCGCCAAATTTATTAATAATTGAAGTGTTTTTGTTTCTGACATACTTTCCCCTCATGTTATTATTATTTACTTTGACGCGCATGCGTAAAGAAAAAGATTTTCCCCCTTTTTTTCTTGCATCGCAGAAAGAATTAGCTGTGTTGCCTCACAAAATTCGAGAAATAACGTGACTTAAATGATTTCGCGAAATGATGCATCGCAACTTAACGGGATCTATATGAGCGTTTTTAAAATATAATGACTTGTAATTAATCGATCTGGAAACTTAGCCAATCGCATGTATGGCCTAGATTTTATAGAAATATTTCTTTCGCATAATCAAAGTCATACACGGACTATGTTTTATGTCACTAAATTTATCACATAAGCCTATAGCATATATATGTAATAGATTTGATAAAAAAACCCATATATCAATCACATCATTCTATAGAATTCACCAGTAGGAATCTTCTCACGCTTCGTTGTTTAAAATCGTGGATTGGCTCACATGAAGATCACGTGTCAAGGGCGGATCACTCTCGACTGGAGTCTGCCGAGGCTATTTATAAGCTGACTACGATAGACAACGACTGGTCTATCCCATGATGGGCCTCTATGTGTTATCTTTCCCTGAGATTGCTGTTCAGTCGAGAAATGTTTTGGTTCCATCACGGATCAGCGTCTAAACCCCCTTCAACGTGTGCGGCTTTCAGTTTCTATCCCTTAAAGAAAGTTTACAAAAATAAAAATAAGAAAGTTATATAAATTTTTTTTAAAAAAAAGGTTGGTTATGATGAAACGTAAGTGTAATACGGCATGCAATTAGCGCTCTTTTGATGTACTTGATGGGAAATTTAAAATCTTCCACAGGGTATTGATCCAGGCCACGAATGGGATCAAATCCCTTGACAATTTCACAGGGATCCGTCAAAGAGGGATCTCAGTGATAAATTGGTTATATTTAGAGGAGAAGTTTGAGCTCAAGTTGCACTTGGAAGATTGATCCTAAAGATCTTGTAGTGTACGACTTTCAAATGGCTGTAGTTGATTAAATTTAAGGCACTGGTGTGTGATTTAATAGGTTACATACGTCTGTGACTTACTTGTGGGACGTGGTGGTCGAGAGGTAGCGCTCTCGACTGTCACACTGATGGTCACGAGTTCGAATCCACACGAAAGTGAGGATTTGTTCTCGGGGCCTGAGGAGTCCCCGAGTCACCCAGCTCCGAATGGGTACCTAACTAGACAATAGTTAGGCGGCTGGGGTAATGCGTGGAACCCCTATAGCCGTGGCATGCGACCGCTGCATCACTTGCCAACAGATCATCTCTCATGGTCTGTGGACGCAATTATCTTCTGCATAGAAGGAGCGTCTGTATATCTAAGATAAGATAAGATAAGATAAGAT
>MUZC01001608.1:7095-33862 GCA_002072015.1 Radix auricularia
CCAAAAAAAAAAAAAAAAAAAAAATCGGGTTTTTTTTTGTTGAGCGATTTAAATATTCAAACGGTTTTACTTTAGTTATAACAATCACTATGTAATAAAACTTATGTGCACAAATCCGTTTACTAAAACTCAAAATATAAGATTCTTTTTGTTTCACCATGGTTTCTCCCTTAAAAAGAAAAGGGGCTGTTTTCGGAAATGACTTTAATTTTCAAATGCCTACAAATGTCGCCCTTTGAACGAGTGCTCCCAGGGGCGGACCGCCCCCACCACCCCCTAGCTACGCCACTGAGTAGATTGTAGTAGATGTTATACGTATGTGTCCCAAATGAGTCTGCATTATCCCCAAAAATTCCCCTTTGAACCCAAATGAGGTAATTTACCCCTGTTCGCCGACCTCTTTCTTACGAGATGCTCGCCAGTCAATTGAGGGATTTTAATTAAATACATTTTAAACATATTATTTTTAAATATTTTGTTTCTAAACAAAGAAGTTAACCGTGATGATTAATAGTCAATGTTTAATTTGTATGCATTAAAATAAAATATAAGGATCGCAGTTCGATTTTTGAAGGCCGTTTAGACGTTTTTAAAAAACAGACCAGTTCAAAAGGACACCTAAAAATTAAAATTATGAAAGTTTATGTTAACATTATGGTTAACCCAAAATGACCGGATCCTAGCAAATTTTCTATGCCCACAAATGATTCAGCATTACCCCCAAAAGTTCCCTATTACCCCAAATGAGATAATTTATCGCTGTTTACTTTAACCCCTTGATTAGACAGTCCGATATTGCGGTAGCCATGTATTTTTCATTAGTTTATACATTCCACAAGAGATTCCAACAATTTTTAACACGCCTCGTCCATTGGTGACATTATTTTTTACAACTCTTGTGTAACGTACGTAAAATTCTGAAGGAAAATTTAAAAAAAAAAAACAAACAAACAAACAAACAAACAAACAACCTCTGAGCTTCAGAGTAAAAAGTTATGATTATATTGGATATTTTATTAATGTCATAGTATTTGTCAGTCTTCAACTTGCAGGAATTACTGGGGTTCGTACAGTGACGTATTATTGGAGGGGGAGTCTACGATTTTTTGATGACGCGTGGCGATGGGGGGAGGGGGTAAAAAGTCGGCCAAAATTGCGTGACGTCGTTTATGGACGGCCTCAAAGGGCCGATTTGTATGAGGCCGTTTTGTCCGGGACCATTTTGTCAGGGGCCGTTTTGACGTGTCACCAATTTGAGTTGCGTTAAAAATGAAAAGGATGGATCAAAATCACCGATTTTTTCAAGAAAATTTGATTTTTGTCTATGAAAAAGTCATTTGACATCGTGAAAAAAATATATATTCAGAAAGGTCATCCACTAATTTACAATAATAATGTTATTATTTCACTATTGCTTACCGATCAAACTTTTATACTCCGAAACCTAGAACCAATAACCACGCTTGCTTTAAAGTGCAAATAAGACCTGTACGTCCTACGATTCTTTGGATTTCTCCGACCGCAGCTAAGTTTCTTAATTTTGTTTTTTATTTTTATATTCGTTTTATTTGTGTATTGTATGTCCGTTGAAAAAGGCTCTTTGCCGAAACGTTCGCAGTTTTGTTACGTCCGGTCAGACTAACCCTTGCCCTTACCCTTTTTACGTCTTTTCCCTAAAATTTTTTATAAGCCTGATTGTAGTCCTACCCCTCATTTTGAGAAGAAAAAGAGTGATAGCCTATATAACGCTATCAGCCGTTTTATCAAATTTTGTACCTTTTTAATGGATTTAAATGCTGAAAAAAGTAAGTGAAAACTTAATCTGGTAAACACGAAGAGGCTGAAGCGAAGTATGTCGACCTTGACGTACGCTACCGGTTGCTGGAAAAGAGAGTTCTATAAATTCTAAAAGGATTCTCAAAAATGGAAGGTTTTAGTGAATAAAGTTTTAGTAGGTCAATCATCATCATCATTTGTCCTTTGGGTTCCTTGTGGAACACAGGGCCTCTGTCAAAGCTCGCCACTGTGCGCGGTCCCTTGCCAGTCGCTTCAATTCTTCCCAGCCCTTTCCAGTTCTTCCAGCCTCATCTAACATGCTCCGTCTCCATGTACGCTTGGGGTTTTAGTTTTAGCCTTTAGGGTTTGGGTTAGGTATAGCTTTAGAATTTTCGGAAAATTGAAGGTTTTAAGGATTGGGTTAGGTATAGCTATAGAATTTTAAACCTTTTTAAAGGACGTGCTATAACAACAAAGACGGCCGCCATAATCGTGATGTCACGGTCGATATACTTCGCTTTTACCATAATTTCTTGTCTCTCATTTAACTAAAGAAGATCAGAAATATAAATTTTAAAGTAAATAAATTCAGAAAGATAAAAACTTTCTAGTTCGAATGGCCTTCACCTTCCCTGAACCGGAAGTAGAAACAAAAATTAGTCTTAAAAGTCTATTCATACGATTTCACCAGAGAGGAAACTAAAAAAACACACACGCATACATAACCTGCTATTTACACGTTTCCTACTAAGCTTTAATTACACCACAATTAACGTTATGCACCTTTTTTATTTTTAAATAACTTAAAGCGACCAAGCATTATGACCTGACACAGAGCATTACTAGACAGCCTTTGATTCGGCAACTACTTTATTCCGTCACGATGTATTCATACCTTGAAAAACAGTCACTATAAAATATTGGTCTGCCAAATAAATAGTTAGCAATTTGAAAGTTGTCGAATTTGTTCCTGTGTCTATTATCTGTCAAGATATACTTCAAACATTATTTTTTTAAAGAAATTTATTGATGTAATACTTTTTACTTTCAGGTAGCAAACACTTAATTAGTCAGGCATTTAGTTGAAATCACAATCCTAATTATTAAAAACAAAAATTAAGTCAGTCAAGGGGTTTTATTAGAGTCCTTAGACTGAAATTAATTTTGAAAGAAAAATTAATTCTATGACTAACTCATGCAGAGTATCTCTACATTGTCATAGTTTCTTCTTCTTCCTTCTCAACATTGAATATTGAGTTTTGCGTGCCACGAGTTTCGCGCCAGTTGACCCGTGGTCTCTGACTTCAGCCTGCTGTATTTTCTGGATTTGCTTCCATAGCCTTTGGTCAGCCAAGACCATCTGCAAGGAAGCAGTTGTTTTTGGCAGGTGATGCAGCGTTCGCATGCCACGGCTAGGGGTTCCACGCATTAACCCGCCGCTTTTTGCCCATTTGGAGCTGGGTGGGACTCGGGGACGCCCTAGGCCCCGGTAACAAGTCCCTGGTTTCCCATGGATTCGAGCCTGTGATCATCGGATCGCCAGTCGAGCGCGCTTGTCACTCGACCACCGCGGCCCCCATTGTCATAGCAACATCTTGGTGTTCTTTCTTACACCTGTAGACAGACAGCAGTGCTCATCAGGGCCGGCCTAAGGGAATATGAGGGGCCACCTAATGTGAATTTGGTGGTCCTAAATGTAATAGTAAAAATTTTAAAAAAATATGGAAAGATTCTTGTGCGAGGCCCCCACTAATTATGAGACTAAAATGGAGGCCTAGTTTGCCTATGCCTCAAGCCGGCCATGTGCTCAGTTATGGAAGGTGCCAAGTATGTGTACTCAAGTTTAATGAATAATGCTCAAGTAAATTTTGTTAGAAAACAAAGACAGATGTCCATTGTCTATGATGAAATTAACATGACTTGATCAATCAGGATCAAGACTTGAAGAAAATAAAAAAAAATAACAGTCTAAAATTATTTTATAGGCTTATCCTAATAATGACGGCACTAACCCTTGCCAGATTTCCTCTCAGGTAGTCACCAAACAAGCCAGGAACAAGAAAATCAAAATTTCTTTCTAAATTACTTATTTATTGTCTTGCAAAAATTGAACATATTTTTTTATTCTGTAAATGTATAAATTCACAGCTGGACACAAAGCAAATAAAAATAATTTTAAAAAAAATAATTCTGTACAACAAATAAACTTTGATAAAGAAAAAAAACAACAAAAACTAAAGTGGATTGTTGCAATATTGTGATTCGGAGAAGACAGTGTAGTGCTTGGTTACATGTTAAAAGAGAACATATTAAATTTAGATTCTTTTGTTATCAACATATGACATTAAGATTTGTTGTCATAAACATATGACATTTAGGTTCTGTCATCAACATATGACATTTAGGTTCTGTCATCAACATGACATTTAGGTTCTGTTGTTATCAACATAAAATAATGCTTGGTAGTGGAAGTGCAATTTTTTGCAACAGTCAGAGCATGATGGTTTGATTTCTAATGACCTGATTTCAAGATATTAACTTTTCTTTGAAAAACTCTGCAAAGCAAGATGGAAGAGGTTCCGGAAGGTGGCCTCAAAGATCGTGCATAGTTGTCAACCACATTAAAGTTACAGCAATTGTTCCGCCGGCAACCACTGAGCCCACGGGTTTCACAGGGAATAAATCCATGAGCCCTTGCCGGATAAAATAGGCCAATGAAAACGTTTTAAAAAAAACTTTTAAAGAAATATGTTTCAAAAGAAGAGACGCTGCATTGAAAGAATCATTTGATCTGACCTGTAAGTAAATAACGTAAATTAGTCCTATAATGTAAATTCTATAATTATTGACTGGCCAAATTAGTACACATTTAATGTCACAAAATTATTCTTCATTTACAAAATGATTGGGAAACAACATATTTTAAAATTAACTTCCATATGTTATTAATATTAAAATTGAAAAAAAACAACTAATAATTTTGCCAAATTATCATATCAATTTCTATGACCCATTGTTATTTGTGACTGAAATAACAAATAAATAAAAATACAAACTATTTTTCATGAATCAAATCTATCATTGTAAAATCTCCTTAATGGATTGTGGTTTTTAAAATACCCAGTAAACAACATTTTTGCCTCCACAAATATGACAAGAGGTGAAGCGATGAGTGTTACAATTAGTAAAATGATTGGTACAATGAATGGTACAATGATTGGTACAATTTAATTTATGCTGAGACAGAATCGGATGAACATGCCTGTGTCTGTAGTTACAACCCTTGATAAAATGTCTCCTCTTTTCTTACAGTCGCCATTCACGCCCCTGGGGAAGTGGGGGCGGGGGGGGGGGGTAGATGGAGTGGACACAATGGTTGAGGCTGTTGAAGAAACTCAACAAATGATTCAAGAAATAATATAATATTATTTATAGTGGAGAATGCAGTGAAATTTTTTTCCCCAAATAAAAATCATTTGTGTCAAGATAACAAAAAAACAAACAACAAAACAGGAGCACCGGTTTGGTGGAATGGCTAGGATGTATGACGTGCTGCATAGATGTGATGGGTTCAAAACCTTGATGCAGCAGTGACCCCGGGTGGCAGGACTGGCAGCGAGTCCTGTCTAGGACTGGCAGCGAGTCCTATCTAGGACTGGCAGCGAGTCCTGTCTAGGACTGGCAGCGAGTCCTGTCTAGCACAGAAATCTCTGATGCAATGTCTGGGTGTAGGTTGCCTCTGAATGGTTGAAAATTCATGTCAATATAAATAAATAAAATCAATAAAACAAGTGGTGCTCTGTCAAATAGTACTTCAATGAGAGTTTTCCCAACACAAACAATCACCATGAGATACAAACGTCCAGATGTGTGTATACTTGTACATCACTATACGTGTACCTGTACATTACTGTACTTGTACATTACACTCTAGGCCTAGGCCAATAAAAGCAAGTAGTAATATACATTGACAGCTTTTCTATAGTCAAATAGAATTATCCTGGCGTTACAAGTGTAATCTCAAAATATGATGAATAAGCCAGTTGATTTAAAATCTGTACCTTTAAAGAATAACTCGACTGAATTATCTTAAACTTAATTATGTAACTTACTTGCCTAAGTGAATCACCTTAAAACAATTGGCATTGCCTAACTGAATCATTGTGTTGGTTCTAATGTTGTATCAACCAACATCCTATTGCCGGCATGTTTAACACCATCTTTGGACACAACTAGATGCTGAACAATTTTCATTAACGTTTTTAACTGTACGTGAATTTAAATGATGTGCACATTTGTAACATTTTTACTGTAAATGTTTTGAATGATTTGTGTTACATCTTCCAAGAGACAGACAGACTGACCGACAGACAGACTGACCGACAGACAGACAGACTGACCGACAGACAGACAGACTGACCGACAGACAGACTGTTGTATTGCAAAGATAGAGTTATCTGATAAAACAAGGATGACAAAAAATGGTCAAATAATTAGCTGGTGGTTCTTCATAGCATTTATAATGGAGACAAATAATGGAAGACATTAATAATAATAAAAAATTAATATGTACCCACAGCACAAGTTTTACCACAGACAGTATGTGTGTATCCATTGCCAGTTGTACCACAGACAGTATGTGTGTATCCATTGCCAGTTGTACCACAGACAGTATGTGTGTATCCATTGCCAGTTGTACCAGAGATAGTATGTGTGTATCCATTGCCAGTTGTACCACAGACAGTATATATGTATCCATTGCCAGTTGTACCACAGATAGTATACTATGCATTCTAGCAAGCTAAATGACAGTTCATTTAAAGACATCTACCTGTTAAAGTCAATGATAAAACGTTGGTTAAAAAAAACAAACAGATAAAATAAATATATTTTTCGGAACATAAATTTAAAAGTATCAAGAACAAAAAAAACAACAAACAACCCATTTGTCAACAATGGAAATTTCTGGAACTAAGTAATGCCATTAAAATTTTGTGGGGTCTGAACATGTTTGTTGAACGCCTCATAATTTCTCAATAGAAAGTTTTGTAAGCTAAAAAATGTGAAACAACTAATGAAAGTTTAAAATATTTTAAGCTAATCTTCTCAAGTGAATGACAAGTTTATGTGTAATGACAGACAAGACTTGATATTTTGGTGTGTCCAAGACTTGATATTTAGGTGTGTCCAAGACTTGATATTTAGGTGTGTCCAAGACTTGATATTTAGGTGTGTCCAAGACTTGATATTTTGGTGTGTACAAGACTTGATATTTAGGTGTGTCCAAAACTTGATATTTTGTTGTGTCCTCAGTGTGTCCAAGACTTGATATTTAGGTGTGTCCAAGACTTGATGTTTTGGTGTGTCCAAGACTTTTGATATTTCGGTGTGTTAAAGACTTGATATTTTGGTGTGTCCAAGACTTGATATTTCATTGTGGACTTAAGAAACTCAAAAACTGGGCTCCACTATTTACAATTATCACACATCTATTCAGACCAGGTATGCCAGCCCTGTACAACAACAATACAACCAATTCTGTCTGGGTCGGACGAGCTCAATGCTAATGTCTGCCTATGGGAAATACAACAAGTAATACACGGACAGCTTTCAATGGAAGAGAACGTAAATAAGACCTCAACAAACTTATCAATGACAAGTAGACCTCAACAAACTTATCAATGATATGTAGACCTGAAACAAACTTATCAATGATTGATAAGTAGACCTGAAACAAACTGATCAATGATAAGTAGACCTGAACAAACTTATCAGTGATAATTAAACTTGAACAACTACAATAAAACAAACTGAAGCATGTGCTAAGAGAAATGCTTTTTACCCTTCATAGTACTATTCTATGGTGATACAAAAAACATGTTTAGCCCGTCACTCTCAACAACTTAAGAAAATGTTTAGCCCGTCACTCTCAACAACTTAAGAAAATGTTTAGCCCGTCACTCCCAACAACTTAAGAAAATGTTTAGCCCGTCACTCCCAACAACTTGAGGTTAAAACTGTTTAGCCCGTCACACTTAACAACTTAAGGTTAAAACTGTTTAGCCCGACACACTCAACAACTTAAGATTAAAAACGTTTAGCCCGTCACTCCCAACAACTTAAGGTTAAAAACGTTTAGCCCGACACTCCCAACAAACTAAAATTAAAGAATGTGTTCAAAAGTGTCTTTGTGAGGAAAAGTTTTATCGTGTCGTTTTTTGTTTGTTGTTCTTCTTATCTTTACGTGACGTAACTATTTGTCTTAACATAGTAATAGTAAGTCTTCATAATTTAAATATAACTCAAATACGTATGCAAGTACTGTACGTTATTTGTACTGACAAAGGCATTAGCAGCAACGTTAACTTCATTCCTCACTTTGTTTGTGTATTTTGTATTTTATTAAAAAATTTTATGGCAGTCCTGTTTAATCAAACATATATAATTCTCAATGTAACTTCCGTCACACTACTATTTTTAGATAGCTGCGCACCAAAAATACTCAACAAAAATATATAAGTTGAAATTTATGTCCAGATGACGCTACTAATTTTAGAAACCAGCGCACCAAAAATGATTAAAATTGTTACTGGAAATAAATGAATAAGACAAAAAATTATAAAATAAATTAGATTTATGACGTCATTAAACTGAAAATTTCATAAAATGCCCATAGCTTATATATTGATTTTTTTCTGATGAACATTTGTTCAAAATTAAGAGATTGAAGCTGAAATATATTGATTTTTAAAACTTCCGTCATTTATGACGGGTGATACCCTAGTTTATTTATAAGGTTATAGGGGAGGTAAGAAACATTGGGCCTAATGTTGAGTTGGCCGACCTGTTTCAGTCGTTCAAATTATTCATAGGACGAAAAAAATGTTCATTAGTTCATGTTACTCTAACATATCTTCTTACAGAAAAACGTAGGACGCAATAATCTTCTGCATAGAAGGAGCGTCCGTAACAGACAAGAAGGTAAGATCTTTAAAATGATTGAACAAAAAAAAAAAAGGAGCAAGGATTCAATTCGTTGCAACTAAAAATAAGATAGCACCGAGCATTATCAGATGACATATCAATGTCTGTAACAATTAGTCTTTAGCTTAGGAGTAGGTACAGTAATAACTCAATCACAGGTATAATTTACACCAACACAAATTATAATCAGGTCTTGTTTGTAATTTTTTTACCCCCAAATGGTAATTTCGTTTTGAAATAAGTATTAAAAAATAAAATAAAATGTTGCTTTATCTTGATGTATGAATTAACCACAATTTCATGGGTTGTGCTTTGACCAAGTAAGGTAATTATGATAAATGAAAAAAAAATGTATACAGGATCTTTTCATGTCAGGGGCCAACAACAAAAACAAAAAAATAATTAAAAACTATTAAGTTTGAAGCCGAGCCCATTTAAATGTTAGATTTTGAGTGGATCTAATAGGGAAAAGTCAAAATTGACCCAATATCAGAATATACCATGTTGACAACAAATATCTCACACCTTTTAAGAACATCCCATGTCAACACAAAATATCTCTCGCGCCCTGTTTCAGAATATTCCATTGCTACACAAAATATCTCACCCCTTTTCAGAATATCCCATGTGTATACAAAATATATCTCACCCCTTTTCAATCAACTCTGTGTCAAGTAAAGAACATGTTTCATCCATTATTTCTAGGGCTGTTATCGATTAATTTAAATTTAATAGTTAACTTTTGAAAAATTACCGAGTAATTAATCGATAATTTTGATTAAGCTAAAAATAAGGTGTATGACGTCATTTAACTGAAAATTTCAAGGGAAGTAACAAATACAGGCAATTAACATTTTTAAAATTTAAAATATAAGAGCTTATTTTAGAGTTTACACTTAGTAAATGTTTTTTTTAAGTGGAGAAGTTTGTACGTAAAAAAGCAAACTATTATTAATTATTAATAACCAATTATTTATTGGTAAATCGGAAAAATTATTTAAAACAACCTCTTCAATTTAATCGCTATTTTATCGATTAAAATAAATTTAATCGATAAAATTTTTTACCGATTAATCAGGAAATTAATCAATAATTTCCGCAGCCCTAATTATTTCTTCCATAAGTTTTTTATTTTCTTTCCCCTTAAAGTTTTAACAAGTTTTAACAGAAATAAACTTATGGCATTGTATTTAACTTTAACAAATGAGGTCAGGCATTCCTCGTACTAATTACATTTCTAGACATGAGCTAACATGAAAGTAAACAAGAAAACTGTCTCAGGCACAACAACACACAGCTAACAGGCAGAGCAACACGCAGCTAACAGGCAGAGCAACAAGCAGCTAACAGGCAGGGTAACACACAGCTAACAGGCAGGGTAACACACAGCTAAATGTCCTCGTGGTTTTGTTACAGCACAACAAACATGATCCTGATGAAATGTCAACAAAGCGCAGCTCACTATACTCCCATGTAAAACATTCCTATCTGTTACAGACGCTCTTTCTATTTCTATACATTCCTTGGCAAGTGAAGCCACAGAACTAAACAGTTAGATGTTTCAAAATAAACAGAAAAACAATTTCAGCTGCACAACTAAAAGATTCTAATTGAGTCGTTCAGAACAGGAATCTAAAATTTTGTTTTAAATTATTTGTAAGTGTTTTGTTTTTTTTCAAAGACATTTGACTATATCAAGACATGAATATGTTGCTGTGAGTTTCGTATGAAAACAAGGACTTGTAACATTCTGGCCAAAAAATTCATCACATCAATTTTATTTGAATCCGGCAAGAAAGAAGTGAACTTTTTTTGGCTTCTGCAGATCATTGTTGGTCTAGTGTACCCTAGTTTGTTTTGTTTTCATGGAAAGCTTAAAGCTGTCGTCAGATCTTTACAGACTGTTCGTTCATTAATTTACATATAGGTGTGACAACCTGTTCATAGAACAATTATCTCCCCTTTGCAAACTAAAAAATCATTGGAAGAGAAAAATCACCTCAAAATATTAAAGCTAAAAGTTGATAAAAAATTATCATTTTTTTTTTACAGCAGATAAGATCAGTGTTTTTGGGGGCAGTCATTCTATTCTATGTAAGGCTATAATAATGATGATTGGTCTAAAGTCAAGATTTTTATTGTTACACAAAGACGCTGAAATGATTTATCCAGCGCGGTTGCGGAGTTCTCTCGGTCAGACTGTGGGGAGATCTGTGGTTCCACTCCTGGTCGCTTGACCACCAGATGACCAGAAGAGTTGTGTTGTCTTGGGTGCCAGGCGCTGTGTACGGTGGCCAGACGTTATCTGCGGTGGCCAGGCGCTATCTACAGTTGCCAGGATCAGCCGAGATCATACCTCTCTGTGGACAAGAGTAAAATAGCTGAAATGACCGTCTTTGTATTTTTACAATTATTTACTAACAATATTTACTATGCCATCTGGTAGCCATTACAGAAATTAGACAAATTAAAAAAAAAATATTTCAATCGTTGAATGTTTTTCACTAAAATAACAAAAATAAATGGTGGGGGTGGGTCCGTCCACTCAGTATGACATAAAATAGATCTTGGGTTTGACTGAAATACGCTGTTCATCTTTGTTACCGATTGAGATGCGCCACTTTCTTTGATCTATCTCCCCTCCCCCCACAAACATAATATACATATGTCTTTAATACTATCCCCACCATACTTTAAAAGAAATAAACACCTGCTATATTCTTTTTTTTTTATGTTTGTTTTTTGGCTGCGTTTATTGATTGATTTTTTTATTTTTTAAATTTTATTTTTTATTATTATTTTTAAAAAATAATATTTCAATCATTGAACAATCTTCACTATATTACAAGAATAAATGTTGGGGAATGGGTCCACTAAGTTGGGGCAAGTCCTGAAAAGTTTAGTTAATTAAAACAGTTGTCAGACTCAGCTATGAACTAGAAACAACCCGCCATTCGATTAGCGCCCCCCCCCCCCTTAAAATCACTTTAGCACCCCTGTGCTCATTGTTTTTACAAGACTGTACTACAGTAGTATTTCAATGTCATCATTTTCACATCGCTGACTCATTATTTCAAAATTTGCAATTCCAAAATAAATAAAGAAGTAAAAGACTAATAGCAGTAACAGCGAGCATAATGACGAAAATTTTGAGGCATTTCGAACGGGTAACCCGGGTACCCGTTCAAATTTCGGACGGGTCTTTTCGCACTTTATTTTGAAAATTAATGAAACACTTCTTTTTTTAGTGATTAACGTAGCGGATGTCCTACGTATTGTCATTTGTGTGGATGGTGTGATATGGGTGTCTATTTGGTTGGTGTGATATGGGTGTCTATTTGGTTGGTGTGATATGGGTGTCTATTTGGTTAGTGTATGTAGTGTTGTCTCCATGTGAAGCGCTGTGAGCCCGGCTCCTGGCTGGGACACAGCGCTATATAAATTATCATTTTATTATTATTATTATTATAAACTATAAGTCTGTTGCTGACACTATGCCATTGGTGTGATAGACTAGATATACACTACTACTACTACTACTACATTGTTATTACTTTAATTACTGATTTATAAAATTCACTTACGATGATTCGATATTTGCATCATACAGCACCTGGTGCTTGAGAAGTTTCATCTTACGAATGTCCTCGCGGGTCAGCTTCCTGTTGAATCCATCCACGGCAACGGAAGCTATCCCGTCTTTCAGCTCACTGACATGCAGCGTGCTGCTGAACACCGTCACAAGGTCAGGGGTGGACTTTGACATGACCTGGTTGGACTCCAGGTCCGTCACGTCCGTGTCCTCCTCGTTGCCCAGCTCGTCGGCGCCCCCGAGCAGAAATATCTTTTGCCTGTGGTGGTCGCTGCTCGAGCTGAAGCCGCTCTCGACATCCTTGCTGATGTCGCTCTCGGGGTTGGACGGCAACGACCCCGTGGAGCTGACCCAGCTGGACGAGTCCGTGCTGGACACCTTAGATCCCAGATTTTTACTCTGGTCAAGGTCTATCCTCCACGAAAGTCTTTTGTGTATGGAGTTATCCTTTTCTGAAAATTTCATATCCTGAATTGCATCCGCGGTGTGGTACCGCTTTTCGGTCCGAGACACTCTACGAGTGTTTGGTTTTTGCTTCGAGAATTCATCCTCACTGAAAACACTTGCCTGGTCTGAATGGTAAACATGTGACACAGAGTCCGTATCTTTGGCTTGGCCGCTGGCCGGGCCGGCATATCCATTGTCATTGGCGGAACTCTGAGGTAAAGAATTCGTGGGAGGCGGTTGGTTGGCGTTACCAACCGTGATATTGGGAACGGATCTGCTGGTTTGCACCGGTTTGTGCTTAGCACCGATGCCAACGCTGCCTCCCACAGAGACACTGCCCCCCGGCCAGTGAGGATCTGAAGGGGAAGGGTCAAGGTTCAAGGCCATCCTGGGGTCAGTGCTGGTGTGGGGCATCGCCTTATGCCCTGACGTGGGTCCGTTGTGAATGTCCCCCGTGGAGCCGGAGCGGCCGAGTTCGAGAGATTCGGCGGTGAAATCTCCCGGGGTCAGCAGATTGGGGATGAAATGATCGGCAGACTCCATGCTGTCAGATCTTGGGAATGAACTGATGTTGAGGTCGGAGGGCACGGGGGTCAAGGGTGGGAACTCTCCTTCCTCTTGTATAGTGACGGCAATAGGTCTCCGATCAGGAAGTAAACTCTCTTCAATTTTTCTGTTCTTGAAGTCTTTCTGGAATTCAAGTTGAAAATATTCCATTAGTCCTGGTATCATATTAACATATTCCATTAGTCCTGGTATCATATTAACATATTCCATTAGTCCTGGTATCATATTAACATATTCCATTAGTCCTGGTATCACATTAAAATAGTAATTCTAACATTAAGCACTGTACACCCTTTACCTAAGATACCTTTTGTACACATATGTACACGGCCATGTACCGGACCACTACCTGAGCTACCATACATACACAGCCATGTACCTGACCACTACCTGACCAGTTTACCTGAGCTTCCCTGAACTTCTCCAGCCAGCCTCGGATGGCCCCCGTGTCGCTGTGGAAGGCGAAGGCCGAGATGGGCACCTGGCACTCGTTCATGTAGATGAGCAGAAAGCTGCCCTTGTCCTTGAGCTCCCTGACCACCAACTGGTCAAGCCTCATGGGCGGACGGATGATCTTGAACTTGTCCATCCGCCGGTTGGACTTGCAGATGAGGATGAGGTCAGTGAACAGGAGGCAGTCCACGTCAAGCTGGAAGACAGACAGATGAAGTTAGTCAGACGGACAGAACAACTTAGCCAGACGGACAGATCAACTTAGTCAGACGGACAGATCAACTTAGTCAGACAGACAGATCAACTTAGTCAGACAGACAGATCAACTTAGTCAGACAGACAAACTTAGCCAGACAGACAGATCAACTTAGCCAGACAGACAGATCAACTTAGCCCGACAGACAGATCAACTTAGTCAGACAGACAGACCAACTTAGTCAGACAGGCAGATGTAACTTAATCAGACAGACAGATCAACTTAGTCAGAAAGACAGATCAACTTAGTCAGGCAGACGGATCAACTTAGACAGACAGACGGATCAACTTAGACAGACAGACGGATCAACTTAGACAGACAGATGGATCAACTTAGTCAGACAGACAGACGAACTTAGTCAGACGGACGGATCAACTTCGACAAACGGACATATCAACTTAGACAGACAGACGGATCAACTTAGTGAGACAGACGGATCAACTTAGTCAGACAGACGGATCAACTTAGTCAGACAGACGGATCAACTTAGTCAGACAGACGGATCAACTTAGACAGACAGACGGATCAACTTAGACAGACAGACGGATCAACTTAGACAGACAGACAGATCAACTTAGTCAGACAGACGGATTAACTTAGTCAGACAGACGGATCAACTTAGACAGACAGACAGATCAACTTAGTCAGACAGACATATCAACTTAGTCAGACAGACGGATCAACTTAGACAGACAGACAGATCAACTTAGTCAGACAAACAGATGAATTTAGTTTGAGCTTACAGGAAAAAGAATTTTTTGAAAAATTCATATCTTTGGAGCAGTTACGTGATTTTAACACACATACATAACATTTAAACACCAGCATAGAAATCATACGTACACATGAGATTGAGTAGCTTTGATTTTCATACTTTAGGAATGGATTAATGATGCTTGAAGATGTCTTTACTAAACTATACGGTTATGTCAGCAATAAGTACAGGTAAAAATAGATCATCTTTCAGTTAAATTTAACAATTAAAAAAAATATTTAAAACAAAAACAAAAAAACAAGAGATTTGAATGAAGACATTAAAGGTCAAGGCCGCTAGTTACTTTAGTGTTCTGAGCCTCCTTCATTCGCAGACTGGACTGAAACAGCAGACTTCTGGGCTGACCGTCTCTGAATCCAGGCACAGGGGCCAGAAGGCTGAAGTTGCTGCTGTATTCTTGGATGATCTTAAATGGATAGTGAAATAATAATGGGGAAAGTAATAAACTGTTGATAGTAAAATACACTTATACTACGATAGATCTACATTTGATAGTAAAATACACTTATACTACGATGGATCTACTGTTGATAGTAAAATACACTTATACAACGATAGATCTACTGTTGACAGTAAAATAAACTTATACTACGATAGATCTGTTGATAGTAAAATACACTTATACTACGATAGATCTACATTTGATAGTAAAATACACTTATACTACGATAGATCTACTGTTGACAGTAAAATACACTTATACTACGATAGATCTACTGTTGATAGTAAAATACACTTATACTACAATAGATCTACATTTGATAGTAAAATACACTTATACTACGATAGATCTACATTTGATAGTAAAATACACTTATACTACGATAGATCTACATTTGATAGTAAAATACACTTATACTATGATAGATCTACATTTGATAGTAAAATACACTTATACTACGATAGATCTACATGATAGTAAAAATTAGCTGGCACTACAATAAAACTAAGTGTTAACCCCATCCTAACGGCCTGCTTCATGATGTGGCTTTGAAAAATTGAAATGGGAAATTAATATTCCTGTGACCAATATTTGTGTGACCTATATTTCCGAAGCTAATATCCCATGACCTATATTTCCAAAGCTAATATCCCATGACCTATATGTCGGAAGCTAATATGCCATGACCTATAATTCCGAAGCTAATATCCCATGACTTATATTTCTGAAGCTAATATCCCATGACCTATATTTCCAAAGCTAATATCACATGACCTATAATTCCGAAGCTAATATCCCATGACCTATATTACCGAAGCTAATATCCCATGACCTATATTTCCGAAGCTAATACCCCATGACCTTTAATTCCAAAGCTAATATCCCATGACTTATATTTCTGAAGCTAATATCCCATGACCTATATTTCCGAAGCTAATATCACATGACCTATAATTCCGAAGCTAATATCCCATGACCTATATTTCCAAAGCTAATATCCCATAACCTATATTTCCGAAGCTAATATACCTAACCTATATTTTTGAAGCTAATATCCCATGACCTATATTTCTAAAGCTAATATCCCATGACCTATATTACCAAAGCTAATATCCCATTTCTGTGACCTACATTTGATAGAACGTTCAGGAACCTACCTTTGTGCACTCATCCGTAGGGGCCTCTATTGCATCATAGGGCTCAATGGTCTTACGGACAGCGTCCAGTCTCTCGTACTCGTCCCGTCTCTGGAGGCTGTTGTTAGCTGCCCAGCAAAGTTTGTCTACAGACTGGATCTGTAAGTAAACAGGGAGACATTGATGGGGAGACACTGACAGGAGACATTGATGGGGAGACACTGACATGAGACATTGATGGGGAGACATGGACAGGGAGACACTGACGGGAGAAATTGATGGGGAGATACTGACAGGAGAAATTGATGGGGAGATATCGACAGGGAGACATTGACTGGGAGAAATTAACTGGGAGACATTGACATAATTTTGTAAAACGGAGAATAACAGGTGATTTTATTTTTTTCTAGTCTGATAAATGACAGCATCCAAAGTTCTTTTAGTTTAACACGTCAAATTTACCATTTCCTGGATGTCCGCCCAATAGTTTTACACGTGAAAGTTACCATTTCCTTAATGTCTGCCCCATAGTTTAATACGTGAAAGTTACCATTTCCTTGATGTCCGCCCTCTCGTTCTCGTTCTCAGTGTGCTTGAGGACAGCTTGCAGGAGGAGAGAATATTTCAACAACCTCTGCATCGGTTTCACCATTAGGTCGGCCATCTTGAGGCGATTGCACTGCTTCTGTGTTTCTGCCCACTACAAGCAAGAGTTCATGAACATTATTGGTAAACATGAACAGGGTGAATGAACATTATTGGTAAATATGAACAGAGTGAATGAACATTATTAGAAAATATGAACAGAGCGGATAAGAGTTAATGAACAATGTTGGTAAACATGAACAAGGTGAATAAAAGTTAATGAAAATTATTTGGAAAATATGAACAGGGTGAATAAGGGTTAATGAACATTATTGGTAAACATGAACAAGGTGAATAAAAGTTAATGAACATTGTTGGTAAACATGAACAAGGTGAATAAGAGTTAATGAACATTGTTGGTAAACATGATCAGAGTGATTAAGAGTTAATGAACATTATTAGCAAACATGAACAGGGTGAATGTTCCCTTGATAATGGAAGCTGGTTACAGCTGTGTATAGGTCTATGAAAACCAACACTACCCTCACAATTAATGTTAATCTTAATAATAGGTTGTTTCTTTTTGCTTTTATAAAAACTTAACAGTACTCTACTGTACGAATTCTGTTGCCCATCAACAGCGTACAAGCCGTTGACAATATTATGATAAATTATGTCTTGCGAACACAAAAATATAAAAAATTGATGGTGGACCAAGAAAAAAATTTGGTTTTGGATTTGATGTAAATTCTGATAATCCCTGGTCTACACATTTTTATTTTGTGACGGTAGAGATTCTCTGATCTTTATTTTTAAAATACATAAATTTCCCGTAAAGAATTTGGAAATAAAAAAAATCATTCTTACCGTAATGAATGTTTTGAATAAATCATTGTTTTCCATGCAGGATTTTGCATAGTCAAGACAGGACTTGTGTTCTATGAAATACTTGAAGTATACTTCAAACTTCTGTTGAAACTGAAGATAGAGTTTATGAAAGATATTGTTACATGTAATAGTTTTATAGTTCATTGAAATATTACATGTATTGGAACTACCAAAGTATCTTATTTAAATAATTATCACTAACAAAGTATCTTATTTAAATAATTACCACTATCAAAGTATCTTATTTAAATAATTACCACTACCAAAGTATCTTATTTAAATAATTATCACTACCAAAGTATCTTATTTAAATTATTGATACTACCAAAGTATCTTATTTAAATAATTATCACTACCAAAGTATCTTATTTAAATTATTGATACTACCAAAGTATCTTATTTAAATTATTGATACTACCAAAGCATCTTATTTAAATAATAATTGTTAATACCTAAGTATCTTATTTAAATTATTGATGAAGAAAGAATTCAGTTTTCAAACACAAAATTTAAATTGAAACAGCCACATATAATTTTGATAAACTTAAATCTTATGGTCAATGAACACTCCCTTGAGTTGATGATCAACTTACATGCTCAACAAACCCTCCCTTGATTTGATCATCAACTTACATGCTCAACAAACCCTCCCTTGATTTGTTCAACTTACATGCTCAACAAACCCTCCCTTGATTTGTTCATCAACTTACATGCTCAACAAACCCTCCCTTGATTTGATCATCAACTTACGTGCTCAACAAACCCTCCCTTGATTTGTTCAACTTACATGCTCAACAAACCCTCCCTTGATTTGATCATCAACTTACGTGCTCAACGAACCCTCCCTTGATTTGATCATCAACTTACATGCTCAACAAACCCTCCCTTGATTTGTTCAACTTACGTGCTCAACAAACCCTCCCTTGATTTGATCATCAACTTACGTGCTCAACGAACCCTCCCTTGCATATTAAAGGATCCAGAGGTCTGTGATTTTCTCTGGATGTGGCTAACACAGGAAGCAGAAATTGCTGCCAGAAAGTACAGTTGCATTCATAAATTTTATCTATATTGCTGAAGAGTCGTTCCGTCTCAATCTGGGGAGATATATATAAAAGTGAGGTAGATGGGATTATCATGTGGTCAACAAGTGGTCATCATATGATGAACATGTGGTCGGATGGGATTATCATGTGGTCNGGCATCTTAATACATGTATATTGTAATTAAGAATAGCTAAGCTGGAATGAAATGAAAACTTACTGTTACTTGAAGGCCGGGGTTGTCGGCTGTAACAGAAATAAAACAATAAAATATTATGTTACCCTGCAACTGTTAAATAAATTAGTTGTTAAATGTGCTTCACTTGTTAATTTGTATTCTCAATTTAGAGGGAGGCAAGTCTTGCCATCCATACTCAATATCTTAATCCTTAAGGGAGTTGTCCCCTGTAACAACTGGTTTTGTTGTACTACGTCATCCATATACACTCTGCTGTTATGCTGTTTACAGGTCTCACCTTTGTGACACATTTTCAGGAGACATTGTACAAGATAAGCAATATGTTGTCACAAAGAAACTAAAAAGAGGAAGCCATACATAATGGCTTGGCATACCTTTCAATGACAGCGATTTCTTCATGTACCACACACATGCGATGTAAAGAGAAATAACTCACAAAGAATTAAAAGACCTTGACACCTACATTCTACATGTTATAAATAGCATGTTTTCTTTCATGGATTCTATCTTCACGCCTTTATGGTATCACTTATTTCGGTTGACGACCTATTTCTTCTCATGGAACACTAAAACTATAACATTATGATGATGTCATATAACACTGACGTGTTCCATGTTTAATGCACGTGTTTTGTCCGCTTTACTCGCTCTATGATTTTCTAATAACTAATCTATCAGCATATCACTTGATACTTGCACCAACATTCTCCACACTCTCTACAATGATCCTCTCAGAGACTGGTAAAGCGTGGTGCACTAACTAATCTTTTTTTCTTTTCTTCTTTTTAAAAAAAAAAAAATTCTTTAACGGCCCCTTTTTATTTTTTACACCTTTAACATTATAAAAACATGTTTATTTCAATGCTGAAATAAACCTTTAGCTGTATCGCGTCCCTACATTTCTTGTAGTTTATTCCAAGCCTAAATACATACGAGTTTTATGTGTTTGTAGACTACACACACACTGCAAACACAGACACACAGATATAAACACAAGTTTGTTGCTGATAAAAAATGAAAAGCAAATTGCACTTTATCATTATTATAAATCATTTCACTAATTTCATCATTTAAAGTTAATACTTACAGGGAGCGGTGCGCCGGAATCTTCAGGCTGATTTGGAGGAGCAAAACAGTTTGTGTAACGACAGTCAACATCCTAAAACAGGGCGTTAAAAATCTGTTTATTTTGCTGACTTTATTCGTATTCAGGAAATATAATCTTTAAATAAAGATTGTATAACTTTAAAAAGTTAAAAACTGAAGTGATATTTAAAAAATTTAGAAAATGCTTTATGATCTATAAAATGTTTACGCTTTACTCTTGTATTAGGTAATGGCAACTCATAAACTTAGACTCGGTGCACTTAATTTTAAAAAAAAATTATATTCAGTTTATCAATTACTCAAGAACTACATTTAAATGTTCTGTTCTACTTACTCTAAATAGACAAAAAATATAATTTTCCTGCACTAACACAAATCTCTTCAAACTTAACTTTCAAAATTAATCAAACAACATTCAACCATTTCTTTCAATGATAAACTTTGCGTATGCGCACCACAATGTCATTAAATGTTTTATTTCGAATGAGAAATAATTTATTTATAATTGTGTGTTGTTATGTTTATGTGAAGAGATGTATATCCAGCATCTTGTTGAGGAACTGCGCTAAATAAATTATCACATCGTTATGATTAGATAATATTATTATTCCTATACATAGTTCTGCATGAAAAGTTGAAATGAATACATTAAGGTGACCAGATTTTCCGGGGGGGGGGGGCATAGCGGGACGGGGCCCTACGGAAAATTAATTAAGTTTAAGAAAATATTTAGTCATTCTTACTCAAAATAAAAAATAAAATTAATTGTATTTATTTTATTAATTAAAGTACTGAAAAACGCGGGACAAACGGACAAGACAGGGTACACGGGACATGAATTCTGAAATTGGGATTGTCCCACCTAAATTGGGTCGTCTGGTCACCTTAGATACATGTTTATGTAATTGAAGTCCAAGTCAAATTGGAACTCGTGTGGCCAACAAAAGTGAAAGTCAATCTGTATAATTGTTAATGTTAGAATCAGAACTGTGAAAAAAAAAAAAAACAACGGGCAAGATGGGAGCGGAGAGTGTCACTCAGTTTGAAGTGAGTGCTACTTTCAAACATTACATGAAGAGAAAGATACATTTCTTTATGATATCAATCAGATCAGATGAATTCAACTGTATCGCCATTATTATGGACGATAGGGTGAAAATATTTATATTAAATTTATTTATCAATTTTTAACAAATTAAATCTCTTCAGAATATCCGATTTGCTATCGACACAAAGTAGGCCGTGTAAATCAGCAAAAATTCCATGTATAGACACTGTTCATAACGAACTGTTTACATATCTAGCTACAGTATTCAATTAAAAAAAAAAAGAATAAGAACTACAGTCTCAAATCGAAGACGTAGAAAAAAAGCAAAAATCATCCCCATTACAAAAAAGTGGAGAATCAGGTGACCTTATATCGAGTTACCGACAAATTTCTTTCATGTCTTATCTGGGAAACGTAGCGGGCCAATGGCCAACTGTACTGGGGTTTTTGTGTAGATGGGACAGGGCTCAGGGACGAATTACAGCCAGTTAGGGCCCTGCTTACATGCGGCTCATATTTA
The DNA here is from genome assembly GCA_002072015.1 of Radix auricularia. Classification (NCBI taxonomy): domain Eukaryota; kingdom Metazoa; phylum Mollusca; class Gastropoda; family Lymnaeidae; genus Radix; species Radix auricularia. The sequence goes on from MUZC01001608.1 coordinate 28,914, forward strand.
TTATTTGTTAATTAAAATAAAATTCCGCATAGGGTTTCCCCATTCGTAGTGTTTCTAATGTTTCCATTAGAACTTTCTATTGGCTATGTAGACCTTGGCGGTCCTCATCTCCGCTCCAGGCCAGCAGAGGGCTTTTAAGCGATAGTCATTCATCGTTATTATTGTGGCTTTGCGTGTGCTCGATCCCCCCCCCCCCCCCCCCCCCTCAGCTTGTGAGGCGAGTGCACTGTTGAATTCGATATCCAGCCGATAAAAAATGAATTTCCTGACGATTGCACGAATATTTGGTTTTTAATTATTGACTGACGGGAATGTTAGAAATGTTGATAAAGTTTGCCTACCATAGTTCCAGTATTGTAGCTAGGGGAGGGGTCCAAATTCAAAACATTAAAACCGTCTACGACCACAATGTTATGGGACACACATTTAAATTTTCAATTTTGACTTCCAATAGTTTGTTAAGTTCGTTAATCGTTAAAATATAAATTAATTGTTGAAATATTTTAACGATTAATTGAGATATTAATCGTTACTTTCCGAAGTTCTATTTTAAAGACTATAATATTTAAAGTACCTTTAGATCTGCATATAATTTTATAATTAGGTATATAATTTAATAATGAAAATAACATGAATCAAATATCAACAATAACTAAGACAAACAGATATACTAGAATAGAAGGATAAATATTTATCATTCAAGTCAAGTCATGATCAGGACATTTACAAGGAATAGTTAAAGTCGATAATAAACAAATAAACAATGTGGTCTTACTCGAAGTGAACGCTTTAGTGGGGTGTCTTTTGCTGCAATAGAAAATGTTAACACAACTTAATTGCATTGAAATAGTTTGAATTTATTAGTAAATAACTGTTTATGGTAGAAATAAAAAAAAAATATTTTCAGCGTTGACAAAATACGGATAATTGAGCAAGCGATTAAAAAATGCAAATTTATCTTATTTTGAAATAAAATGTTTATTAAATAAAAGCTATGAGAACATCTTCCAGGAATAAATTGTATGTCCTTTATTGAACACAATATGGATGTCGTAACTATAATCCTTGTTGAATGGTGGTCGGACACTTCGACCCCGAGCGGTTCCACCGTGCCAGTTCGACCCCAGGTCGTTTCGACCCAAGGAAGTTTCGACCCCGGTCGGTTCGACCACGGACGGTTCGACCCCACACGATTCGACCCCGGTTATTCGACCCCGGACAGTTCGACCATAGGACGTTTCGACCACAGGGTGCTTCGACCCCGGACATTTAATGTTTTGATAAAAAGCTTTTTATTTGGTAAATTAAAAAAAAGTAATTACATTTTAAAAAAATAAAAAGATTATTTAACTTCCTTACTATTAAAAGGCATTTTTAACATTGATCTGAAACTTACCAGGAGCGGCAACTGTGCTCGCCACTAAAAAGGCCAAACTTAGAAAAATCAGAACTTGCCACTTAGCCATTTTCAAGCTTTCTGCAGAAAGAGTTATCATGACATTAAAAAAAATATTCTCATCTATTTATTTGACAAAAGATCCAGATTTTAAAACATTTTTAATAACTCATGCTGCATGACTGAATAATCGGAGGCTGTTTTCTAACAGACATTATACCAAGCGTCGGATAAGATAAAAATTCGTAAATTCGTGAACTTAAGTGAACTGATTACATCTAGATCAGCATAGATCTAATAGGAGTTTAAAAAAATTGCAAGAATGTCAATTTTAGCGTTAGATCTTGTTAAGTTGAGAAATGTTTAAGAATTTCAATTATCTATACTAATAAAAAGGAAAGCCCTGACTGACTGACTTACTCACTGACTCATCACTAATTCTCCAACTTCCCATGTAGGTAAAAGCATGAAATTTTGGGAAGTTTGTTGGGTACCCCCCCCCCCCACAACGAAAATTGGCTAAAAAGAATTTTTAAAAATCTGTCTGTTGTGGCCCAAAAACATTTTTTAAATTATATGAGCTCTATAAAAATTGACAATTACCATTTTTCCTATTTTCAGTGTAGGTAGAAGCATGAAACTTTGAAAATGGTTTGGGTACATGCTCTCGACGATAATTTGAAAAAAAAAAATTCCCACTCATGGGGGCCGGGGGCCATAAAACGTTTTTTTTTTCTTACATGAGATATATAAAAATTGAAAATCATTATTTCTCCTATTTCCCGTATAGGTAGAAGCATGAAACTTTGGACGAAAATTGGCAAAAAATTAATGTTAAAACTCCCTCTTATGGTGGACCGGGGCCAAAATATAGTTTTTCTATTCTTAAAAACCGACTCATCACTAATTCTCCTATTTTCCGTGTATGCAAGAGCATGAAACTTTGGGAAATTGTTAATTATCCTCTTTCGACGAAATTCGGTGTAAAAGGAACTTTTTTTCACTTAAAATGGGCTATATGAAACCGAATCAACGCTAATTCTCCAAGTTTCCGTGTAGGTAGAAGCTTGAAACTTTGGGAAGTTTTTGATTACCCCCTCTTCCCGCGATGGTAAGATTAAATCCCCTCTCACTAGGGTGACGATTGCCGAAATATAGTTCCCCCCCCCCCAATATTAGTTATATAAAAAAGACGCATCTTTAAATCTCCAAGTTCTTGTGAACGTAGGCGCCTGAACGGTTGAAGTTAATATATTTAGTATATCCATCTTGATTCAGATTAAAATCAGTAGATGTTTTGAATTAGTGTTACGCGGGTTCTCAACGCTAACTGAAATCCTAATTTCCGCAGTAACGCGCGGGAAAATTGCTTGTTAAGTAATACATACGATTTGAAAAAGTAACGGAACAAACGTCTTATATATTTGTATAGTATAGAATAAAAAAAACAACATCAAATGGTAATAGAGCCGTTAATGTCTGATAGGTAATAGACATAATTTACACATTGCTAATAAATGTTGCCCCAATCTCTTTTAAAATTACATACATAGCGTAGCTGCTGGCTAATCTACATGCGTTTGGGAAAACTAGTGAAATGGTGAGGTACTATTATTATTTCTAGAAAGTTAAATATTTAGTTTTAAGGCAATTGAAATAAATTGTAAACATTTTATATACATGCCATGTCTTTTTTTTTTAACAATCAAAGGTCAATTTAACATTTTTGTATTCTTGTCCTGCAATTGACCATATGTATAAGTCTGTAAGCTATGTAAACACATATTCTACACCACTCAGTTATTATTATTCAAACGTTCTGAATTTTTAAAGCTATTAATTAGTAACCTAACTTTCTACCCCAAGCAAACACCTTACCTGTAGCTGAGTACAACAACTCTGTATGAAGACTTGCAACAGTCCGGTCTTTTATACAATATGGCCTCTAAACATTCACCCAATGAGATTTATGCCGCGATGCTCATACAAGGGACCTTACAATTTATCGACGCCGTAAACATATCAACAGCTGGCGTGTGGGGAGATTTTCGTCTGCTTCAAGAATCTTTCATTGACTTCCCCACCCTCTATGTTGTATTATCGGTGAGCGTAATCACGCGAATTTTTTATCTTCTCTAGAAGCCACCTTTGATATCGACTTTCAACGTCATCAAACGGAATGCTGGCCATTTGATGTGTGTTGGGATTAAGACTTTCATTCAATTTGATTTGTTTATAGCGTAAGAGTTAAATCTGATTAGATTAGAACAACACAGTTCTTATAGAAAAGTCAATAACAATTAAATTAGCCAACCATTTCTCGTAATCTAAAACCATTTATGAAAAAGGGAGAAACAGCAAAGAATCAGATAATGGATAACGGTTAGTCGATCACGGCTAGTAGGTAATGACGTCAATGCGTCAAGCTAAAATACATGGATAAAACAAGGTTATTTTCAAAATTATAACAGAACATACAAAAATGTTTTTAAATGCTAAATGTAGGTTATGTACTACAATTTCATTAAGTGTTGTAGTTAGTATAGTTAGGATATGAATGCTGTATATGGGATGCATTTATAAATATACTTTGGGTTACTATTTTTATGTGAAGCGCTGTTGGTCCAGCTTCTTGCTGGGGTACTGAGACAAATAAATTATCGAATTCATTATTAATATTGAAATACAAACACACACTCGTGCTCACACACATATACACACGCAGGCATAAACACACACCCATAGTGGAACCAGGTTGTGCAAATAGTTACTATTAGAAAAAATGAGCCGAAATCTATTATTATTGACATAAAATTATAAGAAGATCAATCTCTCATTATTTTCTTAAAAAGCAACATTGTTCCTTTGTTTTTAATCATGTTAAAAGAAAATGTGTCTTTAAAAAAAATAAACCGTATTTCCACCCTCCCCAAGCCTCAATATTCAAAAATATTATCTGGCTAAAAAATTATCATATTCGTCTTGAACTAATTTCATGCTTAGAATATAAAATAGAATGGGTGTTTTTGAAGAGCTTTTTCTTAGAACAAAGGGAATCATATGGAAAGAAATTGTTTACTTTTAATGATTCAAGTGAAAAGAAATTTAGCCTTTCTCATGAGAGTTTTGTAACTATTAAGGACCTTTGTTATTCTGGTTTGGTATATAAAGAAAAGAATGCGTTATTAAAGCAGAAACAAAAAAAAAAAACAACAAAAAAATAGATTGTTAAGTTTTAAATTCATTATACTTTTTATTGTCTCGACACACATATCATAATTTTTATCGAGAAGTTTTAAAAAAAATTGCGATACAAATTTCGTGATGCGTTTATACTCCCCTATGTATTTTCAAGGGGAATTTGAGACTCAAAAAACTAAACATTGTTATTTTTATTGTGATCAACCCGTAGTAAGGCACGGGCATTGTGCTAGTTTACTATTTTGAGGCAAAAGAAACAGTTAAAAAAACTGAAACATATTTAATTTGAAAATTTCCGTCATTTTTTTACGGTTAAAACACAAGTATATACAAAAATACACACACACACACA
>MUZC01001608.1:36306-56575 GCA_002072015.1 Radix auricularia
ATATATATATAAATTACGCCACTTTATAATTAAACGCAAGATAATGGAACATAAATTTTCGTTTGAAATGATTGACCTTATGTCAATGTCTATGTATTAGTTTAAAATGAACGACCTGACGTATCAGTTAAAATGTTTGACCTCAATTATTAGTTTGAAATTTTTGACCTCAGGTATCAGTTTGAAATGATTGACCTCAATTATTAGTTTGAAATGATTGACCTCATGTATTAGTTTAAATGATTGACTTAATGTTTCAGTTTTAAATGATTGACCCCATGTATCAGTTTGAAATGATTGACCTCATGTATCAGTTTGAAATGATTGACCTCATGTTTCAGTTTTAAATGATTGACCCCATGTATCAGTTTGAAATGATTGACCTCATGTATTAGTTTGAAATGATTGACCTCATGTATTAGTTTGAAATGATTGACCTCATGTATCAGTTTGAAATGATTGACCTCATGTATCAGTTTGAAACGATTGACCTCATGTATCAGTTTGAAATGATTGACCTCATGTATTAGTTTGAAATGATTGACCTCATGTATCAGTTTGAAATGATTGACCTCATGTATCAGTTTGAAATGATTGACCTCATGTATCAGTTTGAAATGATTGACCTCATGTTTCAGTTTGATATGATTGACCTCATGTATCAGTTTGAAATGATTAACCTCATGTATTAGTTTGAAATGATTGACCTCATGTATCAGTTTGAAATGATTGACCTCATGTATCAGTTTGAAATGAATGACCTCATGTATCAGTTTGATATGATTGACCTCATGTATCAGTTTGAAATGATTGACCTCATGTATCAGTTTGAAATGATTGACCTCATGTATCAGTTTGAAATGATTGACCTCATGTATCAGTTTGAAATGATTGACCTCATGTATCAGTTTGAAATGAATGACCTCATGTATCAGTTTGAAATGATTGACCCCATGTTTCAGTTTGAAATGATTGACCCCATGTATCAGATTGAAATGATTGATCCCGTAAATCACTTTAAATTAATCCCGAAGTATTCGTTTGAAATGATTCAATGATTCCTTTGGACTGAATTGCAACCTGAGATGACTATTACCGATGTAACTTAAGATCTCTCTCAAGCTGATCTCCAGTAAGCTTTCCAAATGACGTATTAATGGCTGACAGATGTTACATTTTGGATTAGTTTAACAGTGCCGAGACCCAAATTTACTTTCATATCTTAAGTCTCTCTATAGAATTAAACTTCAGAGGCAAACATTTATGTGTAAAACTATTTCCCAATGATTCGAGTGTTATTATGACGTACGTAAATTTCTGACGTAATTTTATCTTTTAACTGAACCTTCTATACCACTAAAGTAGATTGATCAAAGATTGAAGAATAAAGATTTCACATTTATTGATTCGCTAGTACGCTTAAAATTGCTTCTTAAAACTTGTTGAAAAACTAATATTTTAAGTAACTTAAGACGAGTGGCATGCACAGTGTGTGTTTGTGTGTTTGTGTGTGTGTGTGTGTGTGTGTGTGTGTGTGTGTGTGTGTGTGTGTGTGTGCGCGCGTGTGAAAGAGAGGAGAATAGAACCAACATAACGCCGGTCCACAAGGAAAATATCTTGTTGTATACGACACTACTTCAATTAAATAGTTTCGTAAGCAAACCGCTAAGTTCTTAGCTGTTTGAAAAATTATCGGAAATAATTTTTAAATTTTGCACACAAAGCCTTTAACGACCTTCTTAGACTTCTACCTTCTCTGACAATTATTGCTATGCAAACGCTCTATTTGTGTTTCTCCTTAAAATGTATCTTTATTACAAGGACGACTCAAACAATTATGACCAGCAAGCCATCTAGGTCACATTTGTCATTGGTCATCACTGTCAGCTGAGGTAAAAAAATAATGACGGAGTCCACCAGCGTCTGTAATTGTATTTCCTTCACCCAGTCTTATTTTTAAAAAAAAAGCTACACAATTTTTTCTCTTTTTTTGTTCAGACATTAAAGTTTGTTGTTCCAAAACGAGTTAGAATATCCTTATAATACATGTTGCCACAAAAGAAGATCTTCACGGTGTCTTGATCACGCATGAAATCAAATTTACACACGTTGAAACTATTTACAACAATTGTTGACATTTTCTAAAATGTCTAAAGTACGCATCAACATAAAATGTTAAAGACTGAATTTATTGAAATTTTCCAGCTGTTCCTCCATCGAAAGTCGATTTAAAAAATAATTCATGGGATTAAAAAAAATCTTGAACAGTGATTCGGTGGTCCAACATTGTGTTTGTTGTATCGAGTTTGGTATGATAGGTCGCTATGATGTACTGCAGATGGGAACAGTAGAGGGGAAAATCCCTCGGCTTATAGGTGTGATAATTGTATAAAAGCAAGAGCTATTAAAAATAATATATTGTGATGTTATCATTTTTTTAATACACTTTCAAGGATTTTTAAATCGATTTTTATTGTAGTTGTATTTGCTTGGATCTTTGTGTTGTGTGTATTTATATGGTAGTCTTTTATTGTGTTGCTGTGTAAGTTAATTTTTTTTACCAGCAGTTGCAGATCAAATCATTTACAATTTAAAAAAGTATTTAAAAAAAAAAGTCTTTTAAATTTAAAATATAACATTTAAGTGAATAAAAGATTGTTTAGTTCTTTTCACATCTTCTTGTTTTATGATTCAAAAAACTTCATTCCAATTCTTAAAGCTAACTAAACAAAATCGCTTTTGTTCTATTTAGTGTATGGCATTTGTAATGTAGAAGCTTCATCAAATTAATTATATTATCTCTTCTAGCTATACCTCTAGAGGTGAATGCACGTTTTAAATCAAAGACAAAATTAAAGAATAATTTCTCATTGGCGGTTCACACGTAGAGCTTGCCGCCTAACTCCGTTTCCACAATCTTTGTCCAGCTGCTGGACAATGTAAGTCACAGAAACCGATAAAATATAGTAAATACTGATGGACCTTGCTAAGTCGAACTTCAATAAATCGAAAACCTCCCGATATCGAATTAATTGTTAGGTCCCTGCCAAAGTCCATGAGATTAATGTATTTTAGATCTCCTTAACTCGAAGATTTTTGCTTCCATACTCATTTAGTCGAATTTCCTAAGGTGTTTGAGTTATTATTCTGGGGTGACATTTCAGAACACGTGTTCCGTTGAGCCACATAAACGGTCGCAAATTCTTATCTTAGTGCATTCCACAAGGGACTAGGCGACTCTTGCAAGTACCTAAAATGAACAATATAAGATATAAGAAAGGCTGGATGAAAGGGAACTGATTCGCATGTCTTTGTTGCATGCTGTAACTCTTTTCAAAAAAGAAGAAAAACTTTACTACCTCCTTCCCACTCTGGAGGGAGTAAGGTGGGGAGGAGAAGGAAACCTGTCATGACCTATTTTTGAACCTGTCATATCCAAGCTGTGAACCTGTCATGACCAAGCTGTAAACCTGTCATGACCAAGCTTTGAACCTGTCATGAAATAGCTGTGAACCTGTAGAAACCACGCTGTGAACCTGTAATAACCTGTAAAAGTCTTGAAATCAGTAGCGTCTATCTATTTAATACCATCCTTGAGTATAAAATAAATAAGAATTAAAGGATGGGAACATTTAAACGATGATTTCACAGGTATCTAGAAGTTTCTAAAAAGATGGCCTAAATGAATGAATTGGTTGACAGCTACATTGTGATAACTTTTTTCTATAAGAATACAATGAGACTGTAAGATTGTACACTGAAATGTGTTGTGTTTTAATCATATACATTATATTTATTATCATTTTACATACATTTTTACAACCTGCTTGTTACACAGTTGCTATTTTTCCTACATGCTTCTTTTTATATCAACTTACACTACTTAGTGAGTAATTTAAAAGAATAAAATACATATAAATATATAGTTTATTTCCTAATATTAATAATTTTAAGAGCTGGACTATATGAGATACATATGTCAATGAGAAATATCTTAATTTTATTTAAAGTATTAACAATGAGAATGAACAAAAGTGTTCATATTACTAGTCAATTAGATATCACCAAATTCTATCTATTAACATTCTTCAAATCAAGTGAACTGTTTTATGGTACAGAAATCTAAAAATGTTAAAGCAAACACTAAAAAAAAAAAAAAGAATGTTAAATGAATATATTAATCTATTTCTAACAATCTCATAGGTAATATAATGTTTTTTGTTTAAAAATAAAAAGAACTTCATTTATTATACATTTTGGGTTTGTTTATTGCTTTCTAAACTTGTAAAATGTCTTTTATGTCCTATAAATATGATACAAGTAAAAAAAATCATGTTAAGCCTGGTCCCTATTGGAATTCAGGACGTGTTAGCGCATTTTCGTATTATGTATCAGTACTTATGTTAGATATCATCATTATGTAGTTATCAGTAATTGTGTTTAGATTTTAGACATATTTTTTTGAATTTTCTTGTGTAATATATACCTGACATTTTTTTAATTTAAAAGTCATTTCTTTACATTTAAAAAAAAATTATTTTCTCTTTAATCAAACTACAAGTCACCACAAATGATGACGTAAAACTCTCTAAACTTTTACACATATTCTAATGACGTCAACTAAAAAAAAAACTAATTCTTTTGCACCCTTTCGTACCACTCTTCAATGCTTGAAAAACTATGTATTCGACTTCCGGCAATGGCGGCCGTTCCCTGCGCTAGTGTTACCTCTCGATTCGAAATATTTTTTGGTAGTTTTAACGGGGTTTTTTAACGGATCGAGTAACTGAGTGTTGATGCACAAATGGCAGGTCAGGACATACAAAAAACATATATACCTCATGGGTCTAGGACTTATGGATGCTGAGATCAAGGGTGATGACGGACGGACGGACGGACGGACAAAACGGGTGCAATAGCGCATTCGACTTCTCGAAAATGCGCTTAAAAAAATAAACAAATGTTTTCTGTCTTACTTAGTTCATGCGTCATACTTTGAAAGTGGTTAATACATTCACTGTAGAATTATTATAGTTTCTTTTGGTTATTATTTTGATTTGGTTTTTAGTACATGTTCAGTTTTTGTTATAAAAATAGTAAGTGTTAATTTTATTGCCTTACTAAATTGTGCTCATTCTCAAGGAAAAAAATGCTTTTTGGCTGTCATAGAAAATGTGTGTTCTTAATATGAAATTGAATTTAAAGAAATAGCTTTGCATTTATTTGAAAATGATTTATTTGTTTAGTTTCTTTATATTGAAAAAATGCAAATAATTGTTTTTGATTGTGGGCTTTGAAATGAGCCAAAAGCTTTGAGCACATGTTTTTTTTTTCTTTCTGAAAATAGAAGTCATATTTGTAACACCTTTTCTGTTATCAAATGTCACGTGTTATCTGTTAGACTCTTATGATATTAATAAATCATATGTAACTTGTTACTTGCATACTCTAGGCAACTTGTAGGCGCTTATCCCTTACAGATTCCATGCTTCTATGAATTCACATAACTCCTTTGTTAACTATGAAATTTTCATTCAACACCAATAGTATTTACACTTTGTACATCATGAATAATAACAGTTGAGAGCCATGCCGGCCTCATGCACACTTTCTCTCCATTATCAACTACCACTAGCGCCCTCTATCATTTACTCGTCACGTGATCTCTTTAATACTAATATGTTAATTATTATCATGTGCCAATATTTATAACCTACTTTGAGGTACCCATAATGTTAATATTGGGGAGGCTAAAGCAAAAGCCAACATTTAAATTTAAAAAAAATAGAATGTCATAAATTTTGAAAGCAAATATTTAAATAAAATATATTTTTTCTCCATTGTTTTGAACACATGAATCCAAAATTTAATTGCCACATTTTAGTTCTTGAGCTTTATTTAAAATAATAAATTGTTTCTTTATTCAATGGACAGTGGCTTGGAATTTGTCATCTGTTTTGATTAGTCACTTTCACATTTCTATTTTTAGTTCATGTTATAAATAATACCAATCAATTTTACCTGTAGAGGAACACAGAGAAATATATCAATTAAATATCATATTTTAAAAACAATTTAAATATCACTTTCTTCACTTTCTTCAAGTGCAAGGATATACATCAAGTATCTTGGAGACACCCTCAATCCCACCAATGGCACCAGCTGGACCTCATTATCAACAGGCGTGCACAACTAGCTAGCGTCCTACTCACTCGCAGCTATCACCGTGCAGACTGTGACACGGATCACACCTTTGTTGCCAGGAAGGTACAAATAATGAAGAAAAACTCATACCACACCAAGAAAAAGGGATGTCTACGCATCAATACGTTCTGCATGAAAGACCCCGCGATAACGCAGCAGTTCACAGTCAAGGAGATGGAAGCTCTCTCAAAGACGTCCCCATACGCCATTATTGACTTCAAATGGACGCATCTCAGAGACACAATCTATACATCTGCAATACAAGCCTTTGGCAAAAAATATCACAAAAAACGGACTGGTTTAATGAACATTAGGACGAGATGAAACCTGTCACTGAAGCTAAAAGGAAAGCTCTTATGGTTTACAAGGTAAAGCCTACACCCGACAGGCTGCATATCTTCAAAACAGCCAAGTCACTTGCCCAAAAGGTTGCACGTAAATGTACCAATACCTACTGGCTTAACCTCTGTTCCAGCATAAAAATCAGCTGCAGACATGGGCAATGCAAAAGCAATGTACGAAAACATATAAAAGGCAACTGGCCCCTTGACGTCCAAAGTTTCTTCCCTAAAGTCCAAAAGTGGAGAAATTATCCAAGACCAGGCTGCACAGCATTATCTGGAATTGTATTCACCAGCTACCACAGTCTCCAGCACCGCTCTAGATGACATCCCAGATATGCCACTCATGGAAGAACTTGATGTCGTGCCCACACAGGAAGAGCTGAGCAAAGCAATCGACAGCCTAACTTGTGGAAAAGCGCCTGGGAATGATGGAATACCAACAGAGGTGCTAAAGAGTGGCAAGACAGCTTTACTCCAACCATTGCACGAGATTCTCTCCCTCTGCTGGGAACAGGGCTACATCCTCCGAGACCTAAAAGATGCAAATATAGTGACACTATATAAAAACAATGGCGATAGGAGTGATTGCAATAATTATAGCGGCATTTCACTCCTTAGTATTGTAGGAAAGGCTTTTGCCCGTGTCATACAGACACGTTTACAGAGTCTAGCATCCCGTGTCTATCCAGAATCTCAGTGCGGTGTCCGGTCCGGTCGGTCTACCATAGACATGGTGTTCTTCATACGACAGCTCCAGGAAAAATGCAGAGAGCAGAAGATGCCACTATACATTGCATTTGTGGACCATACAAAAGCCTTTGATTTCGTCAGTCGCAACGGGCTATTCAAAATACTGGCAAAAATAGGTTGCCCCTCTCACCTACTTGCCATCATCAGAAATTTCCATGAAAATATGCAGGGCACAGTGCAGTTCGATGGAGCCTTTCCAGTCAGCAGCGGAGTTAAACAAGGTCGTTTACCCGCACCAACACTTTTCTAAATATTCTTCTCTGTACTACTTCGTTACTCATTCAAGGATACACATCAGAGCTGATGGAGGACTTTTTAACACTTCCCGCCTCCGAGCCCAGACCAAAATAGTATCTACTTTTTGTGGATGATGTGGCATTAACAGCACGCACACACAGAAACTAGTTTGCAACAACTCGTGTCAAGCTTCTCCAACGCCTGCAAAGATTTTGGTCTGCAAATCAGCTTGAAAAAGACAAACATCATGGCCCAAGACACTCAACCACCTCCTACCATACCTATCAATAATGAAAACTTGGACGTTGTGGACAGCTTCACATTGGTCCAAGGTCTCCAATACACTGTACATTGAAGAAGAAATAAACAGCAGATTTGGCATGGCAGCTGCTACAATGGCTAAACTAAATAAGCGGGTCTGGCAAAACACCAATCTAACGAAGAAAATAAAACTGGGCGTCCATCGAGCCTTTAACATCAGTACACTACTATACGGGAGTGAGACATGTACAACTTATACATCCTAAGAGTGCAAGCTTAATAGCTTCCATATGAGATGCCTGCGGCGCATCCTTGGCATTAAATGGCAAGACAAAGAGTCTAGTAGATAGGTCCTAATGCGTGCGAAAACCCAAAGCATGTTCTCAATCCTTAGTGAAAGACGCCTGAAATGGCTAGGTCATGTTAAAAGAAAGAGCCCTGGCCGCATTCCAAAAGAACACCTATATGATTAACTTGCTTCCAGAAAGAGGAAAACAGGTCGCCCACGTCTGCAATTTAAAGATCTCTGCCAAAGGGACATGAAAGCAAACAAAATACATACAAGTGACTAGGAGTGTAAGGCAGAAGACCGATCTACATGGCACACAGTTTTCAAAGAGGGCGTCATAGTAGCCGACGAGCGAAGAATGGATGAGGCTGCAGACAGAAGAGCTAGAAAAAAGGCCAAAACATTTGGAAGCACAGAACTCGTGTGTAAAAACTGTTGAAAAGATTGTCACTCAAGGATAGGACTGCACATCCACTCGAGAAAATGCAACCCAAGCCAACGGTGATGCACCATCGTCTCGCGAGACGGAAGTATGCCGAATAAATATCATTTTTAGCTAATGCTTTTCCCTTGTAAGTTAACTTCTTGGTTATAATAACTGAGCAGCTACATTTTCATTCACTATTATTCTCCATGGCATCTCCTTATATCTTCTATCCCTCACATACACACCACCCTTTCATAATCTTTACTTTTTTTTACTTGTGATGCACACAAAAAATGTTTATCTTAGTGGCCTTCTCCAAAGCCCAGACTTAACAATTTGCTATTTCATAAACTTTTTAACAATTTATTGTTATCAGTTTTAATTTTTAATAAAGTCCTTGAGTCAAAATAGTCATTTATAATCTCTTTTCAAGACCTGCTGATCCATATCATTAGTTCTCAGTAATGAAAAGTAAAACAAAAAAGCGTACAATGTGAAACTTAATTTTAATAATGAACATAGTTATTGACAGATGATCATATGTTAACTTTTAATTATATTCGTAATGTACACCAGAGGCGTCACTAGGGTTGGTGTCACCTGGGGCGGTAGCTCATGGTGTCACCCGGGGCGGTAGCTCATGGTGTCACCCCCTCATGATTTAACCCATAGAAATCCTCCGAGTTTTCCAGTGCCAAATAACGGGAATATATAGAATTTTACTGTCTGGTGTCACCCCCGTGATGGTGTCACCCGGGGCGGCCCGCCCCCTCCGCACCCCCCTAGCGACGCCACTGATGTACACACTTTTAGTCGGTTTTTTTTTTGCTCTTTAAATATAAAAATTAAAATTTCTCCTTGTATGTATATATTTGTTATAATATATTCAATAATAAATTACCTCAAAACTAATTTAACAAGTTGGTTCCCTCCAAAATTTTGACATTGATGTATTAAAACAATTTGGTATCCTTCATAGTATGTATTCTATATCAATGATCCTCTAAAGATAATATGCAGGTCATTTTTTCAAGTTGCTAGATGACTTGCTAAATTTCTCCACCCTTGTGGTTGATTTCTTTGTTTTGTAATGGTCCCAAAGTGGTAACTATTCTGTCTTATTTTATTTGGGGATGTGCACAATAGTAAAGTATTTTTTGTTATAATAACTTGTAATATTAAAATATCACACATTAATTTTTTTGAAAAATACAAGATGCCCGCGGCATAGCATACGCTGCGGAGTTGCTCATAAATATTGCAAAGAAAAAAGGGGGGGGGGGTTGAACAGACACAAACTAAGTGACGAAGCAATCAGAACAAAGTGAATGAACATTGTGGGCGGGGATAACTGCCGACGCATTGTGGTTCTGAAAACATGTTCTCTGTGGTTAGCTCTTGACACCTCCCACCCTGCAACACCCTAGTTTGCCAATCGTAAACTAATAGCCGACCTACGTCGTAGCATACGCCGCTAATGATTTAGTGACGGGTGAAGACTTCCTGAAAAACACAGTTGTCCTAATGGGGTGGGTTTGGGTAAACGACTTTGAGTGAATGAAAATAAGGAACTCTGGAGACAGCAACATACAATTGTTGTATACAACAAAAGTAATTATTGAGGAGAGTGTCTGACTACTTTTCTGTCACTGAGCACAACGGAGAGCCAGAAGTTATTATGCTAATGTCGAAAACAAAGCTCACAGCCGTGTTGCGAAGTCATGCAGGGTTGCCAACTCAATAAAATAATATTTACTGACAAATATAAGAACTCTTAACAAAATTTACTGACAAAAACAAATTTTTACGGACACATTTAACATAAATGTTGACCTTGAAGCAAACGAATATGAAGCATAATCCAAGCATTGTAGCTAAAAAATGTAAAGTATCCACATGAGCACGTCTCTATTACCATGCTCATATTCTATAACATTAGTTTATTGTTTGATATTCATCATCATTGACAGTGTTTAATTCCTCCTGCTTATGATCATACATCGAAACATTTACACTGTCGATCATTGTGGGAGTAATTTTTCTCGTCCATTTCTCAGAGTCAGTAAACTTTCCAACATTGGAGTAGACAATTTGTTTCTCAAGTTGATTTTCAATAAACTTACGGCGTTCTACTTCTGCTGTTCCTTGTGGAAGCGCGAGCATTGTTTATGCAAGCTTTGAAAGTAGCGGAAATCTGTACGCTTTGTTTTTGTTATTTCTAGTCATTTGTCCAATTTGATAACAGAAAGCACCTTAATCCCAGTCGGCCTTGATGTTGCTTAAATACGAACTTGTTTATCAAAAACCTCGTCCTCTTAAACAATCAAAATCTGTTGGAAACACAATTTTTGGAAAAAGCTGGGCCAGCTCCTAAATTTCCGACTGTTCCACCGATATTTTGTTGGTGGGTTTTAGTACTGACATGAGCTTCAGCACTCTGTTGCTAATAGGCATTTCTTTCTTAATTGCACCGACTGCATTGGTATAAAATGCAAGAACAGCAACATAAACTTTTCAACAGTCGGTGGATCATCTACTTCTTACAGCTGTAGTTTAGTTTGATAACCAATGAATAATTTATCACGCGATTTAAAGTTTGTACTTTCCAGCTGTCAACAAAGCTCTTACAGTTAATAGAGTGCGGGATGCAATTAAAATAATTTAAAGATTAAAATTTGAATCAAGAAAATAGATATCACAAACATGATTTTTCTTATATTTTAACCGTTGAGATTCCACGTTTTGTCACTTTTGTTTTTACGAACGGCTTTTTTTTAAAAAACGGAATTGAACGGACAGGCAATGTTTCGACTAATCTTTACCGACCACCCGTAAATTTACGGATGGTTGGCAACCCTTAAGTCATGTTCGAAAAGAATGTTGGGTAAAAACGAAGCATGTCAACCGTGACGTCACGGTCAATACCTGCGGCCATCTTTGTTGCTATAGCACGTCCTTTAAAAAGCTTTAAAATTAAAATTATATAGCTATAGCAAACCCAAAATCTTAATCCTTTAATTTTCCGAAAATTCTAAAGCTATACTGCTATACCTAACTCAAACCCTAAAACCTTCCATTTTTGAGAATCCTTTTAGAATTTATAGAACTCTCTTTTCCAGCAACCGGTGGCGTCGTGACGTCACGTTCGACATACTGCGCTTCAGCCAAATATGGGAAATGAATGGGCGTTTTAAAAATATTTTAATATTTTTTAAAATTAAAAAAATTAATGGCTTAGCTAGGGATTGAACCTGCGACCTCCGCGTGTTAGGCGAATGTAATAATCACGACACTACGAAATACAAGTTATTTTATTGTTCTGAAAAAACATAGTAATTGACCTCAATTCAACGAATTCTTGGTTTCGAAGAACCCCCACGCTTTGCTAACTTTTCAGGCAATCTGATTGGTCGGTGTGGTCAGACAGCGTGCTAGTTGTTTGGAGTCCGTCATGGTTGGCCCATGATGAGAATTATATATATATAGATAGGCCTATGTCAAAGATGTTGACAATTTCTTAGTTTTAATCCAAGCAAAGTGAATAAATTATAGTTTATATTTGTTTAATACAAATCTTTATTAAATACAACTTTTGCTTAAAATTATTAGTATTATTAAGAATGCTAAATAAAATTAAACATATTGAGGTATTTCAATGAAGTTCTTGAGAGATTGTCGACTCTGCTGGTCTTTTATTCCTGGTCATACACTAAACGTTAACAAAATTCACAGTGTGCTGTACTTTGTCCTCAAGTGGTAGAAATTCTCTTCAATTGATGTCCACTAAAGGCTTTCTATTTTATGGCACATATTAGGTCACTTACATGTATGATTAAAATTATTAACAAACCAAAATTTGTGATGATAATGTTGAATCACAAAAGTTGTCTTCACTGTAGTAATTTTTGACTCTGTAAATGTAACTCTTAAGATTTTGATATGCTGTAAACCATTTTATTTATTTTCACCACAGCAGGTTTAATTCTCTAAAACTGACAAAGCTGACACATTTGTTTAAAAAATTTTATCTGATTAAGTACAGCTCATTGAATTACAATGTTCCTTTTAACCTGTATGGCAACGCGGCTATTTTCCAAACCCTTCACAGCCGTTTAGATGTATAGCGCTTGATAATGCAGCCAATCTTACTTACTACCAACTAAATTATATATTTAGCTGGATAGGATTCTAAACAAACGGTCAAAATTTTGAGCTGAGTTTTGTTTATGTCATTTTTATTATTCAGTTGAGTGTTTTAAAATTATTTTATCTTATGTAACGCAAATGAAACTGAAACAATTTGTGAATTCACCATTCAATAAAATTTACCATAACAGTGCCACAAAAATATTAAACATTAACTTAAAATTATTATTTGACTTCAAATTGCCCAAGATTAAAACTGAAAAACTTATTTCAAGAACGGTATCAATTTTATTAGCAACACACTTTGAAAGACATCCACTTAAAGGATTAACATCCAATAGTGCTCTATTGATATTCTACACTAAGTTGTAATAGCTTTTAATCAGACTCAGACAAAAACAGTGAGATACGTGAATAATGTGATATTAATCTGTTTCTACTTCTTCTAGTCATGTATAAGCCATGCATCCTATTCATTACATTAAGATCTTTAAAGACTCACTTTATAATTACTCTAAGCTAGAATTGTTTTTAAAAAAAATCAAAATTTGGTTTAAAACTTTGATTTTCATCTATAAACTATGATATGTTTTATCTGAATTTTTTAGCTATTGAAGTAATTGAACAAGAATGAAAATAATCTACTTTTCTCAAATTAAAGGAACATAATTTATTTTGAATTGATTCAACAACATTCAGGTTTATTTATATTTATATATTTTATATATTCAGGTATATTTATTTAACATTATAGAACTTCTTAAAAAAACTAACAACAAAAACCAAACAGTTTTATTTACCATATTAGCAAAATTAGTTTATTCAATACAGTCTAATTAAGATATTTATATAATTTTTTTTGTTTTCACATGATTTTTATGCAAGGATGTCCTACATTTTCCATGATGTTTGTTATGAAAAGTAGTTGAAATTTGTGTCATGCAACTTTTACTTTTAAAAAAATGTGCATAGGTTTTCGTACTTTTATATGTGATTCTATTCAATAGTTTCTATTCTTTCTAATGAAGTCACTAAATAGAAGTAATGATTGATAAGAATTAAAAGAAAATGTTTTAAAAATTTTAATGTTATATCATACTACTAATTTACTTGATTTTTTGTGTGGATGTATTCCTTTTTTAAATTGAGCTTATAATGTGATAATTATAAAAAATCGCTCACTATTTTAGCACCTATATTAATTAATGAATCTCTTACTGATTATTGTGTAAACTTTAGAAAAATTATGATGCACTTTGTATAAGTAGTCTAGAATGAATTTTAGAATGTATATCCATGGTGCAAATAACTGTAGAATTAGTTAGGAGCTCATTGAATTAATTTTTTCCATCTTATGCAATGTAATTTCCCTTCTACAATATATTTTGAACAAACAATGATTCCTTCATAAATGCTATATCGTCTTCCAGCCTGTGGATATTTTGATGGACCACTGCAGTTGAGTTGTACAGTCTCAAGTCTTTTATCTATTCAAATTATTTTAAAACTTTTGTGTTTATCCCTACAGTTTACGTATATTGCTTTGTAGAAATTTATTTCTACACATTGTGTACTAATTATCTAACTTACTTTTTGACTGGGGTTGCAGACTTTGCTTTTATTGTCCTAATACTAGATTTGATTTGTATGCTAATGTCTTATATTAAATCCCTCTTTCAAAGTGTTGATATGTACGTAATGCATAATTAAATTAATTTTTCCAAACATAATGATATGATCTGAGTTGCTGCTAGTTACTTCGTGCGCTACATGTGATCCCAAGTAAAGAACAAACCTCACGGAAATTATTATTGTGTGAGTGGTTTAAGGATAAATATAATCTTTTGACTTTCATAATGGTGACAGACATTAAATGTCATCCCCACTCTCTCACCCCCCCCCCTTTAAAAAAAACTACTGATTTATAGGATGTTTAAACAAAATCACTATTGTTCTATTTGATAATTTTGATGAAGTCTGGATTTCAACTATGCTTTCTTTATTATGTTTAAAAAATATTAATTAATGTGTTTATTGTCAAGCTTGCATGTGTTCAACCTTCTTTTCATAGTTGTACTTAATTTAGAATTACGATTCTTTACATGCGTATCGTAAAAATATTGAGTTAGATGGACTAAATTCCCTAATTCACTACTTACAGCATTTCTCTTTTGTTACTTTCAGGTATATATTNTATATATATATAATTAAACGTACTACATTTTCAGTGGTTTATAATAAGAAAGGAATGTTGTCGATTGCCAAAAAGGTTAGTTTATAGCATTGTCAAAGTTACAAATAAGAAAACAAAGAAAATCGGCTCCCAAAGACAATTGTCACGGGATAAATACCCTAGTTTGATATAATTAGTATACATACAGTGGTTTAGTATATAGCAGTATAAATACCGTAGTTTGTTATATATATCATTATAAATGTAGTATTTTGATATACATAATAAATTACGTTTTTGATATATATCAGTATCAGTGGCGGCGTTAGGTAAACGCGGGGCCTAGTGCCAGCAATGACCCCACGGGGCCAGAGTACTAGTAAAGATCGCTAAGCACCAGTATGCTATGGTATTTAAGAATATGAAATATCTTGATTATTGTTTAATTTTAATACCGCGTGTCACCTTTTTATTAAATTATTACAAGTTCATTTTTTTCGCTGGTCTATAAACAACGGTTTATTCTTATCGAAAAATGACGTGCCGGTTACGACGTGATTTAAAATGCAATATATTGGAAGACATACTGCAAAATAATGCGTTTTGCTAATTGAAAGTGAACTGTGGATGTCGACATGCAGGATACCTTGACCCTAACTTATTACAATAGCGAATCACGTATCATTAGCCATGCAGTAATTAACATTTGACAGACATGCATGTTTTATGACTGTTTTCCACTAATAGATGTCAAGTTCCGTGGTGCAGAAACAACTTCACTAAAGCCACTTTCACTGTCGCTAACTTCACAGTGTGGTGACTTCATATCAAATAATTGCGCGGTGGTAGATTCGCAACAATCACTGTCACAGTGGTCGCTATGGTAAAGTCCACAGCAGCAACCGCAGGACAATCAAAATCTTATTTATCTGCTTGTTTTGGAAAGTACTTATCCAGTGCTCCCTTTTGACTTCTGTCGAATTCTTCTCTTAGCTTGCGTTTTTTAGCTTTTTCTGCGACTTAGTCAAATTTGCGAAATCTATCGCGATCTCTTCCACTCATGTTGATATCGTACAGAGAAATCACTTTGATGACGCTAATTAATGTTTCCGATCGCACCACTACCGAGACACTGCCATTTCGATGACACAGTTTTCTAAAAATAACTATTTTAGTAAATCTATTGAAAATGACGTGTACACAAATAAAGGGGATTGGCTGAATGGTACATCTGACCTATTTTCCGCTAATGGTGTAATGCTTTCAAAGACGTCTAGAGCTACGCTATGGAATTTGACCTTCAAAAAGGATTACAAGAGTGCCTCTTTCGTTTCTTTACAATCATTTCCAGCATACGTTCTACCATCCACTCTTTGGTTCTACATGTAAAGGCTATTAACCAGGACGAGACATGTTCAGGACCGAAACGCGGGGACTATCTAAGCGCGCGGCCTGGAACAGTCGCTCTAATTGCCACCCTCAAACGCCGCTCCTGATCAGTATAAGTACAGTTGTTTAATATATATTTAGAAACATACCATAATTTGATAGACACATATCAGTATAAATACCGTAGTTTGATATATATAATAAATTACGTATTTTGATTTATTATATAAGTATAAATACAGTAGTTTAATATATATTGAGAAAAATACCGTTATTTAATACACATATATCAGTATAAATACCGTAGTTTGTTATATGTCAGTAAAATTACCGTACTTTGTAAATTATTAGTATGAAAGCCTAGTTTGATATATATAATAAATTACGTAGTTTGATACAGATCAGTAAGTATATATATAACTTCACACAAACACACACAAAACAGGACACAAATCTTTTTAATTATTTTTTACGCATACATTTGTTTATTGATAAATTCCCTTCCCCCAAAAATATGTCTTCCAAATTGGATATAAAATTATATTTTGATAGTTTCACTTGTTGAAGTTATATCCAGTCGACTTTGCTCCCTATCTACAGAAAAGAGTATGTTAGCTGCTCACATTTCAGCATAATTTCATCTGGAAAAAAATTTTAAACAAAGTTTTATACATTGTAACTTATTTATTATAGAAAACTTAAGGAATATTTAATTATTGTTGCAAATGTAAAAAAAAAAATAATTGTTATGTGAAAATAAAAGCAATGAAATAAAGACACTGTTAAGTTTCTAGTATACCTCTTATACATTTTTATGTTCTAAGTTACTTTTTATAAAAATATAATTAATAAATATAACTTTTATAAGAAAATTAAATAGCAAGCAATTACTGGTCAACACGAAATGAAACTGCTAATTCTCTTGGCAAGGTGGGGTAAATTAAAATATTTAAAAGTGTTGAAGTATGAATTAAAAACTGGTAATAGAGACTTCAGTCAATTATTAAAAGACAGGTAACGCTATTAAGTCCGCGGTGTTATTTATCTTAAAAAGTAACTAACCTACTATAAATAAAACGTCAATTATTTTATGGAAATAGATGATTTTTTCAAAGAGATTTTAGAAAAGACATTTTGAGTTCAGTTTCTTGGCAAATGAAGCATAAATAAATACTATAACTATAAGCATAAACCATGGACAAGCATAAGATGCAATAATCTTCTGTAACGGAGTTCCTGTATTACTAAAATACGCAGATTCCTAAAACAGTCTCAAGTTGACTTATAATTTTATATGGGTAAAATGACCTAACTTAGCCTGTTAAACTCTCTTGTAAGTTATATCTTGTCCACACTATTACAAGTATTCTCTCCAAGGTTCCATAGTGGAGACACGCGTTGGGGAGATTGACCCAGGGCACAAGAGGCAAGGATTGTATTTCGACTACCTGGATGGCCTTCTTCGGGGAGGGGGGGGGCAAGAAGTAATTTTTAAAAGATACCAGAGGAATAACCCAACGTGTCGCGTAAATTTACGTAAGGCGGGAAATTAGTAAGCGTGATTGACCAAAGTTGATTGACACAGGGTCTAAGGGGGGAGAAGCAAGTATTGTATTTCAGCGTCCTAAATAACTGGGGGGGGGGGGNNGGGGGGGGAATTGTATAATTGCTAAATCTAAGTAAGTTTTAACACATCATAAACTCGCAAGGAAGTCATTTATCAATTATTGGGGTACGTATGTCGGCCATCCAGTATTGTGAGGGGTTAACACCATGGTTGTAAGGGTGGGCATTATACTGACGGGAGATACGACATAAGGAAGTCGAAGCCAGGGAGTAAAAAATAGTAGCCAGGGAGCCACCGAGTTGAAAGCCAGGGAGCCAAGGGTTCTAGCCAGGGAGCCAAGGGTTCTAGTCCGGGAGTCACCAAAGTCGAAGCCAGGGAGCCAAGAGTAGTAGCCAGAGAGCCCCCGAGTAGGAAGCCAGAAAACCAAGAGCAGTAGCCAGGGAGCCAAGAGTAGTAGCCAGGGAGCTAAGAGTAGTAGCCAGGAAGCCAAGAGTAGTAGCCAGGGAGCCAAGAGTAGTAGTCAGGGAGCCAAGAGTAGTAGCCAGGGAGTCAAGAGTAGTAGCCAGGGAGACAAGAGCAGTAGCCAGGGAGCCAAGAGCAGTAGCCAGGGAGCCAAGACTAGTAGCCAGAGAGCCCCCGAGTAGGAAGCCAGAGAGCCAAGAGCAGAAGCCAGGGAGCCAAGAGTAGTAGCCAAGGAGCCAAGAGCAGTAGCCAGGGAGCCAAGAGTAGTAGCCAGGGAGCCTAGAGTAGTAGCCAGGGAGCCAAGAGTAGTAGCCAGGGAGCCAAGAGTATTAGCCACAGAGCCCCCGAGTAGGAAGCCAGAGAGCCAAGAGCAGTAGCCAGGGAGCCTAGAGTAGTAGCCAGAGAGCCCCCGAGTAGGAAGCCAGAGAGCCAAGAGCAGTAGCCAGGTAGCCAAGAGCAGAAGCCAGGGAGCCAAGAGTAGTAGCCAAGGAGCCAAGAGCAGTAGCCAGGGAGCCAAGAGTAGTAGTCAGAAAGCCCCCCGAGTAGGAAGCCAGAGAGCCAAGAGCAGTAGCCAGGGAGCCAAGAGTAGTAGCAAGAGAGCCCCCGAGTAGGAAGCCAGAGAGCCAAGAGCAGTAGCCAGGGAGCCAAGAGCAGTAACCAGGGAGGCAAGAGTAGTAGCCAAGGAGCCAAGAGTAGTAGCCAGTGAGCCAAGATTAGTAGCCAAAGAGCCAAGAGTAGTAGCCAAGGAGCCAAGAGCAGTAGCCAGGGATTCAAGAGTAGTAGCCAGAGAGCACCCGAGTAGGAAGCCAGAAAGCCAAGAGCAGTAGCCAGGGAGCCAAGAGCAGTAACCAGGGAGGCAAGAGTAGTAGCCAAGGAGCCAAGAGTAGTAGCCAGTGAGCCAAGATTAGTAGCCAAAGAGCCAAGAGTAGTAGCCAAGGAGCCAAGAGCAGTAGCCAGGGAGCCAAGAGTAGTAGCCAGAGAGCACCCGAGTAGGAAGCCAGAGAGCCAAGAGCAGTAGCCAGGGAGCCTAGAGTAGTAGCCAGAGAACCCCCGAGTAGGAAGCCAGAGAGCCAAGAGCAGTAGCCAGGGAGCCAAGAGTAGTAGCCAGAGAGCCCCCGAGTAGGAAGCCAGAGAGCCAAGAGCAGTAGCCAGGGAGCCAAGAGTAGTAGCCAGAGAGCCCCCGAGTAGGAAGCCAGGGAGCCAAGATCAGTAGCCAGGGAGCCAATAGTAGTAGCCAGAGAGCCCCCGAGTAGGAAGCCAGAGAGCCAAGAGCAGTAACCAGGGAGCCAAGAGCAGTAGCCAGGGAGCCAAGAGTAGTAGCCAAGGAGCCAAGAGTAGTCGCCATGGAGCCAAGAGCAGTAGCCAGGGAGCCAAGAGCACTAGCCAGGGAGTCAAGAGTAGTAGCCAGGGAGCCAAGAGCAGTAGCCAGGGAGCCAAGTAATAGGAGCCTCAGGGATGCAGGACGGAACAGAACCTAACACCGAGTTACGTAAAGACGGCTAGATTTAGAAAGTGTTGCACAAATAAAAGAACTGTCTTTGCTGAGTGGCGTTTTGTTGAACAAGAGGAGTGGTCGAGCACTTAAGTTAGAAACCTTAAGCAATAACTAACAATAGCAGCAGTAGAGACAGATAGAGATCTTTATTACACTATTTAAAAACTTCAAAATGTGTTTACTTTGAGATATGTAACTGTACTTCACTGTATTTAATGACTATGGCATCTTAATACATGTATATTGTAATTAAGAATAGCTAAGCTGGAATGAAATGAAAACTTACTGTTACTGGAAGGCCGGGGTTGTCGGCTGTAAAAGAAATAAAACAATAAAATATTATGTTACCCTGCAACTGTTAAATAAATTAGTTGTTAAATGTGCTTCACTTGTTAATTTGTATTCTCAATTTAGAGGGAGGCAAGTCTTGCCATCCATACTCAATATCTTAATCCTTAAGGGAGTTGTCCCCTGTAACAAGTGGTTTTGTTGTACTACGTCATCCATATACACTCTGCTGTTATG
>MUZC01001609.1:0-18406 GCA_002072015.1 Radix auricularia
CCAGCGATGATCGGTAGATGTCCCTCATGGACGAGAAGGCTCAAAAACAATTTTACCGGAGAAGTTTGTACGTAAAAAATAAATAAAATAAAAACTATTATTAATTATTTAGTAATAAATCGAAAAAAAAATTTCTTTAATTTTAATCACTAATTTATCGATTAAAATAATTTTAATCGATAAAATAATTTACCGATTAATCGAGAAATTAATCGGTAATTTCCGCAGCCCTAGTTTTCTTGCCTGGAAGAGTGAGTGGCTGAGGCGCGGAGAGCAGAGCTCCACCTACTTTACTGACACGCCTTAAACAAGTCTTTTTTTAACATTACAGTCGCAGAAGATTCTTGCATCCTACGTTCTAACAGGAACCCGCAAACAATGCCGGTTTGTTGATTTGTTGGCAAGTGACGCAGTGTTCACAGACCACGGCTATGAGGGGATTGTGTTGCACAATACCCTGCCGCCTTTGTTTCCCTAACTAAGTGTCAAGTACCCATTCCAGCTAAATGGGCTTGGGGACACCGTTAGACCCTGGAAAAAATCTCTGTTTTCACAGTGATATGGACCTGTGTCTGAAAATAAAGGAAGATGATGCTTTAAGTGAACAGCGGGAAGCAATGTTGCAACTTGGAGCTGACTCTCTGTTATTGGTGTTATTGGAATATCCATTGCTATCAAAATTACAGATGAATTTGTTTTAAACATTCCGTTTATTAAATATACAGGCAGCAGAAATATGTCATTGATTAAAAGAGTTAAAGAAATGGGTGTGAATTTAATTTATATAAATATGGTTGGCACTTACTTTTTATTTTCTGGTGATTTAGGGGGGGGGGGATGGAGTTGATGAAAATTGTACATAATATGCTAAAGAGTCGTTCCTGATACAACCCCAGATGGGCTTATATTTTGACCATTCAGTAAAAAATGTACATAACTGAGTTTAGTGTAAAAAAAAAAAAAAAAGAAATACAAACATCAACAAACACTCAAGCCTTTAATTAATTATAAAAAAATACACACTAATTTTAATTCTAAAAATTTTATCACAAATATAACATTTTTGAAAATTTATTAACATTAATTTCTTTTAATAACTAAGAAAATCATTGTTTGTCAGTTGCCAATTAAAAAGTCTGGGTGGATATCAACCATGAATGAAAAATTCGGAAAGTTTAATTTTTCGACATATATTATATGCAGTTTCTATCATTTAAATATTGCAATTTTATTTCCTTATTGCTCTCTCGTTGTTTCTAGAACTTTGAAATGGATCCTACACAAAATCTACTTATTAATAATTTTCGTATTAGTTTTTATTTGTGCAATCAACATTTTTCACATCTAAAGATAAAAAAAAGCTCCATGCTCTAACTTGAATTAATTTTAGAGGCAGCTAGAGCCTTTAGTTAAAACTATTCTGCAGTGATCTTCCAGTACCCAAGCCAAACAGGCAAAGTCCCATTTTCAGACCATGCTGGCCTATGTCTAAGTGAAGCAGCATTCTCAAGTTTCTATAACCAAGCCATACAAACAGAATGTGTGGCTAGCACAATGCTCAGCCAACTTTACTTCCCCAACTGATGTCAGGTACCCATTCAGAGCTGGGTGGACTCAGGGACACCCATTAGCCCCGGGACCAAGACCCTGCCTTCATCGACCACCACGCCACTGAACAGGCAAAGTAGGCATAAACAGTTTGTCTGGATCAACTGCTTTAACAACTTGTGATTTTTAAGTACAAAAGAAGGTATTAAAACTTTAACAAGGTCAATGGCATTCTTAGTGCCTGCATGTTACAAGTGATGTACATTTTAAGTTTAACAAAAACTTTACATACACACTTAAATGAAAGACCATTGGTGAACAGATGTTGGTATCGTTTGGTGATGAATATCATCTTCCTGCACTCATTTTACAATCACAGTTCATCTAATAAAATGTTCAAATTTAATGATCGTCCAATGTGAAGTGAACTTACTTTAAAAGAACAGACTTACCTTTCAGTTTACACAAGATTGTCTCATAAAAATGTTTTGCTCTAGTAGTTTTCTCTGTCATACCAACACTTGAGGTCAAATGAATAATTTTCTTCTGATAAAAACTTTTGGCTCTTAATGTACCTCATAAGTCCAAGTTAGGAGCATAATTATCCAATCTTTATACAAAAAATGTATTTATAATCCTCAATAACAATCAATTTGACATCAATAATTAAGCACCATAATAACACAACATCAGGTAAACGATTTTTCATGTCAGATCCCAAACCCTGAGACGAGATGAATAAAAATTCAGCATGACATGACGTTAACAGAAAAGAAACGCAATCAAATTCTCAAATGTAACATTCATTTTTCTTCAATTGACAATCATGTTCTCTAATGGCACAATGACATCCACAAATGATAAAAAAAAAATCATATTTTCGATAGACACAACCGAGTTTCTCCATCTCCTCAAAAACATCCAGGTTTAATCTCGTTAACGTCTGTATACACAGCTTTAGGAAAATTTTTCCACTTTGATGGTGAGTGGAACTTCAAGGCGACGGACCACAGGGAAACCATCCCCACCTGGCAGATTCTTTTTCTGTTCTCTGCTGTAAGAGATCAGTAACAATTTGTGAGGTGAGAGAACAAAAACTTACACAAACAAACTAGAATGCTTAATATCTTTGGACCATAAAGAAACATATTCCACAAGAGTGAAAATCATTATTTTCTACAGAGAATATTTCCTGCAAACTGCAAGTCCACAAAAAAAATTTTTGTTTGATCTTGAACAACAACTACTATTAGAAGAAAAGACTATTCAACTTCATTACCGGTTAAAACCGAAATGAGGCATAGAAATTGAGGGAAGCAAAACTTAATTGTTTAAAAAAGAAAGCTGAAAATACAGATATTTATGGTTATCACAATTTGCAAATAGCACTCGATTAGAACAATACAGCTAAGGTTTAAGACAAATATTTTGGTCTTTTAAAAGATCAAATGACTCAATAATATTAAAAAAAGTATTATTACAATTAAAACCAAATGAACAGAAATAATTTACTCATCATTGAATAGCTATTATATAAAAATAAAATAGTCTTGATGTTTTTAATTACAGACTAAACTAAATTATATTTGTTGAAGCCCATGCACATGAACCTCCAAAAAGGCACTACTCACAGTCGTTTCTTCTCCTCAGCAATTTGTAGCAACAGTTTCTTTTTATCAAGATCTTCTTGTGTGGCAAAGTCCTCAGCGTCCAGAAATCCTTTATCAACTGACAGCAGCTGAAAATGAAAAAGGCAATATGTTTAGCAAGAATATTATCAGATTTTTTTTTTTTTGTCATTTTCATTTTGTGTGAATAATGTGTTGGTTTCCATATCTGAAAATTGTATTGTGTGTTAAAATTGGTGGTCAGATTTATTCTAATTTAGCCAGTTAATTTGGGGTGAATCTGATAACACACCCAGAAACTTTCCATTGAAACACATCTTAACAAGAAAGAATAAGCTGAGATTTAAAACAAGATGAAGTAAGAAAAATTATAGATTAAAAAATGCTAAATAATTTCCTAAATTTATGGAGGCAAAGACTTTAGGCACGGAAAGTCTAGTTGACAGAATAATGGAAACATCCCTGAAAAAATTTGACACAATCTAAATCATTACATCATTAAGTATTCAAATCATGATCATTGATTCCATAAGGCAGCCTTCTCCATCTTAAAGAAATAAAATTTAAGTGCGCTGTTGAGGAAGACAAAGGAAGGTTCACTGACCTTGACTCCGATAAGATCCCCATCCTGCACATAGTAGGGACTTTGGCGCAGGTTGCTCTTGTGCCCTGACTTCTTTCTATTTTTATTCTTATTTTGTTTCTGAAATTGACGTGAACAATAAGCAAAGGAGGTTTACAGACTAACTTGAAATATACCAAAGAATTATCAGGTTTATGTTTGAAATATTATGGGGAACGCATTAAAAATTAGATGTCTTTTTAAATGTTGACGATATTCACATTAAATGTGGATGTCTTTATAACCGCTGACAATTATTCACATAAACTCTTAATGCATCAAAGCGCAATAATGCGATAATAATCTGTTACCAAAGCGTGGTAAAGCGCCCCTTGATAGCACTTTTTTTAGAAACGAAATCACAGAAAGTAATAACTATTCAGTGCGGGATAGAAGATGTATTCAACTTCCGGAAATGACAGCGATTGCCTTCGCTCGGTTTGTGAGTTGCGTGGTAGTTTTTACTTTTTTTTTTTTAAAGATGTGTTTTTGCTATACTCTTTTGTAAAAATAATGGTGCTTAACTACAGGTAAAAATAGTTTTAAACTCAGGATGGTCCTTTGGATACATACAATAACTATTCTTATCCTAAAAGAGGAAGTCAGTATGACAATAATATTACAAATAAATTTTCAGAAATTTTTTGAATTTCATAAACAGTAATTTGGGAAATTCTTACGGGACAGAGGCAGAAGTTTTCCGAAAACCTTATGGCGCTTTAACAGTTAAAAGTAGATGTCTTTATAACCGCTGACAATATTCACATCAAAAGTAGATGTTTTTATAATCGCTGACAATATTTACATTAAAAGTATATGTTTTTATAACCCTGACAATGTTCACATTTTAAAGAAAGAGGTAAATACAATGTGATTAAATCAGAAAATCCCTCAAGCCTCTCCCCTTATCTCATCTCCCCATTCCAACACAACTCTCCAACAATCTCCTATTAAAAAACCTTTTATTTTATTTAAATGCCCCCCCCCCCTATAAATTAATTTAATAATGTTTAGGTCATAATCATATTTACTGGAGGCTGATCTTTCAGGACTTGCCAATCAAAATTTTCTGGACAGTACTTGGCGATCAGCACATCATGTAAGGGCAGGGACAGTCGAGAGGCGATGGCTTTCTTCAAGTCTGCTGCCCCTATTCCCCCTGACGTGTTCCAAATGAATTCATGGGGAGGCCTGTAAATCCGAGTGTTGCCTATCTTGAGGGTCACAAGTAGGAGTATTTCATGAACCCTAGGATCAAATTCAAGTATTTTGCTAATTGTATATTTAAAGTTAAATATCAATTGCTGCAAAAATTTTTTTTTAAGAAGAGATGCATCATACTAGTTAGTGAAGATTATCTACAGACTTTCAATATGGATTGAAAAAAAAATTATAAATCATTTTTTATGTAACTTGTAAATTTAAATTATCAAATATACTCGTTCTATAGCCCATTCGTTCATAAGCCTACCCCGCCCCCTGTCTTTGGAAAGAGAAAAGTATTAAAAGTGTGTAAAACGCACATAAACGGAACCCCTAAATAATAGGACAGCGTAAACTAATAGGTACACTTTTTTAAAACCACAAGCTAAATCGGTCATTACGATTGTTTACTTTGTACTACCTATCTTTGTCTTTGAGCTCTTTGTTAGGCAAGCATTACCGGTATTTGTTTTTTTCTTTGGTAAACAGTGTTGAAAAAATTTGTACAACAAGTTATTAAAACATTCACAAAAATAAATATATCATACAGAATAGGACTGCATAAAGCTTTTTTATTAAAAAAACAAATTACACAGACTATTTGTGTAAGGAAACAATAAATTAAAGCTTTATTATCAACTAATACAAATAATGGTAGACGTTTCGGCTCATGCCTTCATCAGTACAAAAACAATTACATGTACTTACATATATATTAAAATTAAAACATATTAAAGTCTATGTGATAAAATGAAAAGAAATGAAAGACAAAAATAAACACGGACATAGAATATAAGAAAAAGGAGGAAGTTGAAGTATCTAAAGTAACAGTGAAAACCACAACGGGAAAACGATTTTGCAGTCATGTAAAATTGTGGATTTGGTTAATTCCATATGGAGCCAACGTACCAAATCGTTTTATGAGTCTATTTTCCATGTGGACTCTATCATGGGTATTGGTTGCATATAAAATACCAGTAACTACAATATCCAAAATGCCATCGTGGTCAACACTGTTAAAATGTTTAGACACAGGACACTGAGCCTGTTTATTTATATTGTACAGGTGTTCTCTAAACCGATCTCCAAGACGACGACCTGTCTCACCCACATAAATTTTTTTACATCTCTTGCAAATAATTGCATAAATCACGTTGCGACTGGTGCAAGTGAATCCATCTTTTATTGAGAATTGTTCAAGAGGGAAAGAAATTTTGTTAATTTCAACCACATATGGACAAGTATTGCAACGGTTACGGTTGCAACCTTTTGTTCCAATATGTGCTTTCATTGTGGGAAGGTGACTTCTTACAAGTATGTCTCTGAGGCTTTTATCTCTCCGGAAAGCAAAAAGAGGAGGTTTTTTGAAGACCTGCTGAGTTAGAGGGTCAGCCATAAGGATTGATCGGTTTTTGAGAATCACCTGGCGGGCCTTAAAATTATGGGGATGGAAAGTTAAAACAAATTTGCATCTATCACATTGATCGTGAACAGATGATGTAAATGTGTCCTGTCTGGTCATGCCTTTAATTCTATTGACAGCTGATGTTAAGATTGTTTCCGGGTATGACCTCCTTCTAAAAAAGTCCAGCATCTCATCACTTCTTTCCAAGAAGTCTGCCTCATCACTGCAGAGTCTTTTAAGTCTTAGTAGTTGTGAAAATGGGATAGAGTTCCTACACGATTGAGGATGGGACGATGTATATAGAAGGAAACTATGGCTGTCTGTAGGCTTGTAAAAGATGGATGTTGATATTTTGTTTTCTTTTAATTTTATTTGTATGTCCAAAAAGTTAACAGTACTCCTATGAATAGTTGATGTGAATTTTATTGAAGGATGGAAGCCACCAATGAAGTCAATAAAATTTTGCAATTGCTGCATGTCCATTTTGGTTATTCCAATACAATCGTCGATGTATCTCTTGTAGTACTCTGGACAAATACCTTTGTAATTTTTATTCCATAGGTGTTCCAAATGGCCCATAAATATGCATGCATAACTTGGTCCCATTTTTGTTCCCATGGCAACTCCACTAATTTGATCAAAAAACTGTCCGTTGAACTCAAACGAGTTTAAATTTAGGACCAGCTCGGTCAATCGTAGTATGGCACTTGCTGGGAACTTAAGATTTGCCTTCTTGTTTAGAAAAAAGGAAATTGCAGAGAGGCCATCAGCATGTGGAATTGACGTGTACAATGAAGAAACGTCCATTGTAAATAGGAGGTGATCTTCATCCGGTAAAACCAAGGAATCCAGTGATTTNAAATCACTGGATTCCTTGGTTTTACCGGATGAAGATCACCTCCTATTTACAATGGACGTTTCTTCATTGTACACGTCAATTCCACATGCTGATGGCCTCTCTGCAATTTCCTTTTTTCTAAACAAGAAGGCAAATCTTAAGTTCCCAGCAAGTGCCATACTACGATTGACCGAGCTGGTCCTAAATTTAAACTCGTTTGAGTTCAACGGACAGTTTTTTGATCAAATTAGTGGAGTTGCCATGGGAACAAAAATGGGACCAAGTTATGCATGCATATTTATGGGCCATTTGGAACACCTATGGAATAAAAATTACAAAGGTATTTGTCCAGAGTACTACAAGAGATACATCGACGATTGTATTGGAATAACCAAAATGGACATGCAGCAATTGCAAAATTTTATTGACTTCATTGGTGGCTTCCATCCTTCAATAAAATTCACATCAACTATTCATAGGAGTACTGTTAACTTTTTGGACATACAAATAAAATTAAAAGAAAACAAAATATCAACATCCATCTTTTACAAGCCTACCGACAGCCATAGTTTCCTTCTATATACATCGTCCCATCCTCAATCGTGTAGGAACTCTATCCCATTTTCACAACTACTAAGACTTAAAAGACTCTGCAGTGATGAGGCAGACTTCTTGGAAAGAAGTGATGAGATGCTGGACTTTTTTAGAAGGAGGTCATACCCGGAAACAATCTTAACATCAGCTGTCAATAGAATTAAAGGCATGACCAGACAGGACACATTTACATCATCTGTTCACGATCAATGTGATAGATGCAAATTTGTTTTAACTTTCCATCCCCATAATTTTAAGGCCCGCCAGGTGATTCTCAAAAACCGATCAATCCTTATGGCTGACCCTCTAACTCAGCAGGTCTTCAAAAAACCTCCTCTTTTTGCTTTCCGGAGAGATAAAAGCCTCAGAGACATACTTGTAAGAAGTCACCTTCCCACAATGAAAGCACATATTGGAACAAAAGGTTGCAACCGTAACCGTTGCAATACTTGTCCATATGTGGTTGAAATTAACAAAATTTCTTTCCCTCTTGAACAATTCTCAATAAAAGATGGATTCACTTGCACCAGTCGCAACGTGATTTATGCAATTATTTGCAAGAGATGTAAAAAAATTTATGTGGGTGAGACAGGTCGTCGTCTTGGAGATCGGTTTAGAGAACACCTGTACAATATAAATAAACAGGCTCAGTGTCCTGTGTCTAAACATTTTAACAGTGTTGACCACGATGGCATTTTGGATATTGTAGTTACTGGTATTTTATATGCAACCAATACCCATGATAGAGTCCACATGGAAAATAGACTCATAAAACGATTTGGTACGTTGGCTCCATATGGAATTAACCAAATCCACAATTTTACATGACTGCAAAATCGTTTTCCCGTTGTGGTTTTCACTGTTACTTTAGATACTTCAACTTCCTCCTTTTTCTTATATTCTATGTCCGTGTTTATTTTTGTCTTTCATTTCTTTTCATTTTATCACATAGACTTTAATATGTTTTAATTTTAATATATATGTAAGTACATGTAATTGTTTTTGTACTGATGAAGGCATGAGCCGAAACGTCTACCATTATTTGTATTAGTTGATAATAAAGCTTTAATTTATTGTTTCCTTACAAAAATAAATAAAATGATTAAATATGGTAAATGCAGATGTTTAGTAATATTTTATAGCTTCTGGTAGAGCAGTCGAATTATGTAGAATGTAAAAAAGGACATTGATGATCTACAATAATAACACAAATATTCAATTTACATGCAGAAATCACTTATGACCCGCTCAAAATCCAACCCCCCACTTTTCTCCCTAGATTTTGTCCAAAAAAGATCGGCTTTAGAACAAGTATACATGGTATTCATTTTAATAAATTTCAACCAGAAATTTTTTTAAAAAGACGCAATTTTGGGTTAAAATAATTTTAAAAATTTTAAGTCTCTTTTGTAATTTATCACTTTATACAATTTTTAAAAACAGCTGAAACAATGATATGCCAATTTTGTTAAAATGACTTGACTCACTAGAGTAGCTAAGTTATACCATTCAAGATTTTTTGCCTTTCCATGACAAAAAAAAATTCAACAGTTGGCTAAATAAGCTGTCAATCCATATAGAAAAAGTGGCCTTAAGGCAACAGTTAGCAGAGAAAGCCACCTTTCCATACAAAGAATATGTGGATGATCTTGTACCTTCAACAGTGCTAGGACTGACAACTGATGTAAATAAAAAAGTATTTTTTTTTATCCAGTGTATGTAATGTAAATAAAAAAGTGTTTTTTTTTTCCTGTAATAAAACTCAGTCTTTCTTTATCAAGGGGGATCACCTACACAATAGTATATTGTGCTATATGTATTTGAAACTTTACTCACCCTAGATTTTCCTCAGAATTCAAGATTTGAACAGCGACTGGAATACTCTCTTTAGAATTAGCTTGCCTGTGTTTAAGAAAATAAAGAATGACAAACTTTTAAAATCGGTTCAGTTATATGAAAGTTTCTATAAAGTAATGAGTCAGGGTTATTTGGTGGCTTCCTTTAGTTCGTGTGAATTAAAATTATAAATATCTTGTTCTAAGTAACAGAAAAAATTTAAATTGCATGGTTGTAATATTGAAAAATGTCTTGAGGGTCATGGGGAAGCTTAAGAAAGACATAGCTGTAAAAAATTTCTTAAATTTAAGTACAAAACTGGTCATAAATTGTGAAATAGATACATTAAAATTATGAAAATAAAATGTTTTGAACATAAACATATGAGAGAATTTTAAAATTTTAAGTCTACACTTGGGGGAATGAGTAATTATGCAACTAACTTTTTATGACATAAGAATGGAACCATGATTTTTCATTTATAAGGTAGGGTAAATATGGAATAACAATAATGGGCAATGGCAAAATTTAATCACAGATTCTGTAGAAAGTTAACTCAGTTGTGAACATACCTCAATAACCTGAGAGTTGTGATAACCAGGAACATACCTCAACACTCAAGAGTTGTGATAACCAGGTACATACCTCAACACCTGAGAGTTGTTTCTGAGCACACCTCTAAGCCTCATGTTTTCCCACATCCTCAGCCTCATGAAGTGACATGTTGGTATCCTCAAGCCCTGGAAGTTCTCTGTGCTCATCAACCCTTGCTTCAGCTCCTCAATACTCATAGACTTGTTGATGACAAGCTGGCATCATATTGAATAGATCCATTAAACTATTAACTCTTTTTCTTTTTGGTCAGCATTTCTTTTTAAAAATGTCTTATAATTCTGGTAAAATTGTAATTTTTTTTTAGAAATTGTCATTCAGTACAGATGAATTCTGAAAGACTCTGGTACAAACAGATTTTTAAAAATATTTCTGTCCAAGCGCATGGGAAAGAAATCGCCCTGATGGAGCGGCATGACTTGGGGGAAAACCATCAGACAAATTTTTTTAAAATTGTTTGAATGGGTTTAGCGTCAGATTAACCCTACTGGCCTTAAGCCTCCAACAAATTCTCCCCTATATCTGGGTTCCCTGGCATTGTAGAGAAAAAACGAACATACTGTACATTTTTTTTTACTTACATGCAAAGTAGTGCTTGGAATGGAATAAAACTTTGAGAAATTGTAGAAAATAGGTTTATCTTTTATTTTAATCCACATTTGTACCTTTGTGCGCTGATCCACTATGCAGAAAAATTATTTTTCAATGCACATGGTTTGACTATGTAAGGCATTTTAGGATTTCGCTAGTTCTATCTGGAATGTTTTCCTATACACACTACACATGCCATACACACAACACGACTATGATTAGCTCTAACATAACGCATTACTTGACCTAGAAAAGTATTCTTGATAAAATTATGACTTAGGTCCTGAAAAAATCAAAAGAATAAAACACATAAGCAAAGTTCCACTTTCCAGTCAAATGCTTGGTTTATCAGACACTCGTATTACATTGAATTTTCATAAGTAGTTCACATAAACACCCACAAATAACATTCGAAACATTGGGGCAGCTATTTGCAATGACTTTTATTTAGGTTACACGCCTATTGGTTAGTTATTTTTAGTACTTCCTCAAGGTTTTTCACATACTGACCCAAATAACTTGCATTTGGTAACTCGTTTTATTGTAATTAAATTAATTAAATAATTTTCAGTAACTCTATGCGGAAGGGTTTATAAATGAATTTTAGTTTAGGTTCTTTTTACACACTAGCTTTTTTTGTAAAGTTTATTGTAATCAGTATTAGATGAAAAACTATAAAAGCCATGGAGATTGAGCTTAAGAGGTAGCTTAAGGAAGCACAAGATAGTGAATCGATACATACTTTTTTAAAAAAAATCCTTCGCTTACAATAACAAGGTTTGAAAATTTGATTTTAGTAGGCCTAAATTGAGATAGAGCCTCGTTATACTGTACTTCCCATAAACTTGTCTCAATACAAAGCATTCATGTTTTTTAACATGAAAGATTAATAAATGGACTATAACTCATTTTGGTCAAAAATTCAACTTAGAACCCTGTTATGCTAAGGGGGCGAAATGTAAGAAAATACCTGCACAAAAGAGAGAGGGACTTAGATTAAAATGCCTGAGAGATAAGATACTTACAGAATCATAGATGACTTCTACATTTGGAAAAAGACATTCAGTGAGAATATTAATTTCTCCATTTGCACTGAGTGACATCCTAGCTGCCATTTCCACTGTTTAAAAATAAAAATAAATTAAGGGATTACATCAAGTTCAACCTTCACTGAGATACCCATTCTTATAGTTTATAATATACATAGCCCATCAATATTTTTTTCTTATTTTAATGTAAGGCATTATCATCATGTTAAGTCAATTACTAGCCCCATGAAGGGGCGGATTAAGAGGGGAGGGGAGAGGACGACTGATTGGGCTAAAGCCAGGGCCCTCAATGATTTATGGGTAAATTAAGGCCCCCCAAACTCATATTGTATAATAAAGTGGCTGGACCGAGCCCCAGTTGGAATTGCAGCCAGGGGCCCCGCGTAATCTTAATCCACCACTGGCCCCATATTCAATCCATCTAACATATGCTAAGATCAAATGAACAAAAAACATAAAAATTAAGCGATTTACGGCTCAATGAAAGTTTGAAGTTAACTTAATTTCTCAGATTAGAAAAAAAGATTAATATGAAAATATATTTTTTAAAATCCAAAACTTACGAATGACCTTCTCTTCCTCTTCCTGCCTGAATTCATCCCCAGCACCATTAGCTCCAGGTTCTATCTGCCCTTGCATAGGTTGTACAGGGGCCAGGAATACAGTCAAAGAAACTTGATCCTACAGTGAACAGTCCAATAGTATCAATTCAAATTTATATGGGCCAGTCACAAAAGAGTAAAGCTTAAAAATCTCTAAGAAGTGATTGAACTTCTGAATTAAATTTTTGTTTAGTATGTTTTACCAGAAGGT
This sequence comes from Radix auricularia, assembly GCA_002072015.1. Classification (NCBI taxonomy): domain Eukaryota; kingdom Metazoa; phylum Mollusca; class Gastropoda; family Lymnaeidae; genus Radix; species Radix auricularia. Next base: position 12,740 of record MUZC01001609.1, read on the forward strand.
TTGTTTTGATATGAATGATGGCATCAAACTTGAGTTGCTCTTTTTTTCCCCACTACAGGTGTTTGCCCAATAAATTACACACTGAATACTGTTAGACTTTTAATAATAAATCTTTCTGTTCTTTTTTTTTTTTTCAACTCTCTACAAAGAGAACAAATAATTGAGTCCTTAGATTCCCGATTCAATGCATAAATTTACAAATCTATACCATTTTATGATGTGATTGTGTCAATAGGAATTTAAATACAATTAGGGTAGAGTAAAATAATGATGACCGCATAAGTAAATTTTGCATAGCACAGCCGTGAAGGGTTTGCTAAGAAGGAAAGTCAAGGACTCCTACTTCTAGAGTAGGAATGGTACTTCAAGCAAGTGATATTCAAAAGACACATCCTGTGCTGCTAACCTTCTTTGTGACTGGCCCCTGTTGAAGTATCAGCGTGTCTCCATCATTTATCAACAAATCGATCAATGTTGCGGCTGGGTCATCCAAGGGTTCAACTGGGTCACCGTAGACGTCTGTTTTACTGAGGTACCATTGATTCCCTGTGCACAGTTTGATAAGTGGGTGAAAAATAGTTCGCTAATAAATATATCATCAATAAAGGAAAAATGTAATCAAGTGTTCAAATAAATAAAGTAAAGATTTGTTAAAAATTGTCCAACTTAACATTATATCTGTGTGTCACAGTTTTTAAAAATTTGCTTGTGTAAAATAGAACTCAAAAAGCCTTCATGATCAAACTGACTTTCACTGACTCCATGTACATTACTAAGTGGTGAAACAAATCTTCCACTGTCTACAGCTAACTTTAAAAAAAAAATATTTAAACAGGAAATAAGGGGGGAAAAAGCAAACCTGGCAATAAGAAGGAAAAAAACATTAATATAATAGTTAGAAACTAAGCTGCATCGCAAAATCCAAAAGGACACCAAGAGGTGTGTAAGAGACCATCAAAGTGTTAAAGGCTTGATATAGGCAATGAGAACATAGGAAATTTAAGCTGATGCTAGCAAACAAAGAGGGTGCAGAGAAAAGATTACCATGTGAAGTAGTGTCATAGTTTCATAAGGCCGAATGTTTTGTCCTTCAAGTTCAAGCTGAGAAACATGTTGGTACAAAAACACAGAGAGGAGCACCTCTGTCTCACCAATAAACATCATGTAGCAGCTAATACTTTTGAATTCCAAAGAAACCATCCGCTATTGAAAACTGACCTGAGTAACATTTATGTGTTTCTCAGGAGGAAAAGCTTTGCATTAATTACATCAACATGGAGATAATGTGGTTCCTTTTGAGGAGATCATGCATTTTCTTATTATCCCAGATACACAGATAAAAGTGTGACATTGAGAATGTCATGATTTTATCTGAGACTTTCAGGACGGTATATGAGAAATTTTTTGTTCATTTCCGTTGTCACTAATACCTAACCTGAAGGCATGCAACGGGCATTTGTATGTGCCCCTCACCTGAACATTCCAAGGTCTGACAAGCAATTTTGATCATTTCAGATACTGTTTGGTTCCTCTGGACGATGAACTCTTTCTTACACACCAATTTACCACTTTCAACCTTGTTGATGCTAATCATCATCTGGCCAAAGGAAATTAAATCAATAATCTGAACAAATCAGCTCGACACAAATGTATACTTTAACAGATATTTTTTTTTTTCCATTGAAAATTTATTATTATTATTTTTTTTTATTGAATTAACTTTTGTCCATACAACCAAAGGCTTATTTGACAGTGAATGAATTCAATATGTTCTTACCTCTGAGTCTACAGGACTCCTTCCTTTTTCAATCACTAGACACACACCATTGTACAATCCTGAATCTGCTATACTCAGTCCTTCTCTTACTGTGCCATAGATAATATAAGTTTTTGAATGTCATGAAGAAATGTTCAAGACATCTTACATGACATCTACTCACAGCCATACCCCTTCCTTCCCACCAAGATTCTTTCCCTCAATTCCTCGATCCACAACCAACACCTTCATCAAATCCTGCCATACCCCTTCCTTCCCACCAACATTCTTTCCCTCAATTCCTCGCTCAACAACCGACACCTTCCTCAAATCCTGCCATACCCATCCTTCCCACCAACATTCTTTCCATCAATTCCTCACTCAACAACCAACCCCTTCATCAAAGCTGCCAGAGACTTAAGTCCATCAAAGTCACAAATTTTTATGGCATCCATGAAGTTATTAGTTAAAGTGTAGTCAAGGAAATAGCTAGTATTAGCTGTTTACACTGGTATATCTGTTTTCCCTGTATTCTATAAGAAATTTTAGGCATAATCACTCAAACAATAAAACATATTCTACTCCAACTCACATGGAGATTGAAGTCCTAGAGTTTTGTGATCTTCTCGCAAACGAACTGACTCTGGTGCAACATCATCTGCATTGAGTAGATGCAAGGCCCTGAGTTTGACCTCCATGATGGTCTGTGAAGATAGTGCAACCAAGTCTCATATAAAAAACAAGACTGTGAATATGGGTGAACTCATTCAGGTATTAATTTATGTGGCAACAATTTTGAAATAGGAATAAGTTTATTATGACAAAAAAAAAAGTGATTATATCTATCTGTAATTGGCATAGCTTATATGGCAAGACATTTTTGCTAAAATTATAATATTGTGTCATTCTCTGTGTCAGATTCATCTGTTCTAAACCAATCCTCAAAAAGATACTCACAGAAGAGGCTTTTGATGCAAATGTTATAGTCTTTATTGTACTGCTAGCCTCCTGTCAAGAACAAAAATAATATAACTCTAACAATAAATGGGGAATAGAAAAAAAATTAAACACTATTTAAAACCGAGATGCACAAAATTTTAAACAGGTGCTGAAAACAACGTTAAGTTGTACTGCCAACATTAAAGTATCAGATATTCATCTATCCACTTAAGGATCAATTCTAATGACTATCATGAAGTTAAGGCAAGATGGGTTATATTGTGTTCCCTTTTTCAATGTACTGGTAGGTTCCCTATTATGTTAGTGCCTCATTAGTCACACACACAGCAGTCAACACACTACTGTGTCACAGGGCACTGTTTTAAGGCTGTGATCAAGACAACCAGTTTTTGTTTCATGCTTTTGTGGCAAAGTTCCAAACTTTCAGAAATTTTGGATAAAAACAACATGATAGTGCACTAAGATATACATTTTAATAAAATCCTAAAAGCAGCATCATATTTAGTTATCCTAAAAGCAGCATCATATTTAGTTATCCTAGAAGCAGCATATTATTTAGTTATCCTAAAAGCAGCATCATATTTAGTTATCATAGAAGCAGCATCATATTTAGTTATCCTAAAAGCAGCATCATATTTAGTTATCCTAGAAGGACCATATTATTTAGTTATCCTAAAAGCAGCATCATATTTAGTTATCCTAGAAGCACATCATATTTAGTTATCCTAGAAGCAGCATATTATTTAGTTATCCTTAAAGCAGCATCATATTTAGTTATCCTAGAAGCACATCATATTTAGTTATCCTAGAAGCAGCATATTATTTAGTTATCCTAAAAGCAGCATCATATTTAGTTATCTAAATGCAGCACCATATTTAGTTATCCTAATATCACAGTAATTATAATAGTTACTTTTATTTGTGCCACTGACCTGAAATAACCTACTCTGTAATGTGATGGACCATTCAGGGTCTGAGATATCTTCCTGCAGTGTTGAAGAAGTTGAAGCTTCACCTGCCTTGCTGGAATTAGTGAGATTAAAGAAGTTATTGCTATTGGCACACAGTTTACATGGATTTAAGCTGAAGGAAATCTATTGAAAAAGAACTGTTTTGTCCTTGATGTGTTGGAATTATGGTGGAGCTAACATAGTCGATTAAAGCAGATAAAAATCATCAGCTTTAAAAATCTTAACCTGATAAAGATAATATTCATGAAGTTAAAACGTATATGTAGAAAAAATCTTAAAACAGAACATGGCCACCTTTACCAATAAAAGAATTAAATTTTTTTGTACAAATTTTCAACAGCAAAAAAAAAAAAATATAATAAAAAAATTTTAAAAATTGAAAACTTCAATCCTTTTTATATCTTTACTAATGTAAATTATGAATTTTTTCCATAAGTTAGTCGTGAAAGTTATACAAATATCTATCATGTAAATCTGAGCCAGCCTGTTTGGCGGGCAAAAACAAAAATCACAATTTAAGAAGATCCACTAAAATGTGTGATAAGTAATAGTCCATGCCAATTTAACCCCCAACTATTCATATATGAAGGCAAAAGAACAAATCTATCCACTAATAAAGGCTAACAAAATCTAAACTTATAATAATCGCAGTATATATATCTCTGGTGCTAAATTATGGTTTCCAATCTACCTGCTGGAGTTGGTCTGTGATGCAAGAACTAAGATATCCCCATCTTTCAGCCCTGCTGTGACTAGAAAAGTTGTTGTAGAGTTTGGAAGCACCTCAGCTGGTTTAGTCTCATTGACCTGCCACTGGAACGTTGAACAAACATGCAACTCATTAATATTTATAATTGCAACTATTCTTTTAAAAAAACACAGGTTATTTCTTTTTAAAAAAACAAAACACTTATAAAAATAAATTATAAAAATCATAGTATTTTAAATAACAAAATTTATTAAATATTAGGCACATTTGGTCTAGGAGGTAGAATAATCAGGGATATTATGGTCCATTAAAATTATATATTATTATTTAAAAAAATATTTCCTTTTCATATTATTTATCTATTTAACAGAAAATGAAAATAACAATGACAAAAAGATGAGTACTGTTGAGTCATGACATAGGCACAATACCTGTAAACATTGTACGTTCATCTCAGTTGTTTTGGCCACAGCTTCATACAAATCAGCAAGTGTTTTATTTTTAGCAAGAGTAACATAGGACATGACCCTGTCGTCATCTGTCTTCACAAGAAACTGATAAGGCTCACACTGTTCACCAACATCAATACATTTATCATCCATCTAATGGAGGAAATAGAAATCATATTTATTTTAAAAAATTAAATACATACGTATTTATTAATGAAAAACAATGATGAAGTTTGACCAAAAACTATTTTAAAAAAAAAACTTATTTAACTTTTATGCATGCAGAAAGAGAAATCCATAATTAATTTTTCACTTACAATATAACCATTCCATACAAATAATAAGGTGTAAGAGTTGATTCCCATATCTTGGATGGTACAATCTTCATCTAACAAAAAAGAAACACAAAGAAAAACCCTAAATAACAGGTAGTTTTAATAAATAAAAACATTGAAAATAACCGTTTAGATATTATAGTAAAAGGTTTTGAATATGCAGATTGCAAACAGTTGCATGGTTTAAATTGAATACCAACCACTCACCTAATAGTTCATCATATAAATGATAACCTCCACATCTCGACTTCATTCGATGAACAGAAAATGAATGAATATCGAACTGGGACACAAGCTAAAACAAAAGAAAACTTGGAAATCGATCACTGAAGTCACACAGTTTTTTTGTGAGTACAAATTATATTCAATTTCAGAATACATAATATAGAAGAAACTCTCCAATAAGAATATTTTTTTAAAATGCTAACACATACTAATTTTCTTGTAAACAAATTTTACAATTCTATACAATATATATATATATATA
>MUZC01001609.1:18418-28731 GCA_002072015.1 Radix auricularia
TCATGAATTTTGGCCTTAAGCTGCCCAAAGGCCTGTCTCCTGTCTAGATCTATAGTAAAGTGGGCGGAGTCTGCTGAGAGGCCTGGCTTCAATTGAAGCAAGCCATCGTAGGTGAATGACTCAGACATGAACACTTTCACAGTGATGCTGTTGATTTCTATTTCATAGTTTTGTCTGAAATTTAAAAAAGTGTAAGTAAAAAGTCTTTAACGCATAAATATTTTGAATATTTAGTGCCTTCATGGTTTTTATTTCTTTTATTTTGAATTTTAAGGCAGATAACAAGAAAAGAAAATTTGTATTAATTCAAAACAGCTGTCAAACCTATATTAAGGACAGTCAAACATAGAAATGTCATTCAGTTTATTATATGCATACTGAAGTATGAATCAAATCCACATTGCAATACTAGTCCATTGGCGTAGCTAGGGGAGAGGGGTGGTCAAAATTCAAAAGTCCCCAGGCCTCTACTTGAGGGGGGCCCCGAAAGGAGTGTCAGAAATTTTTTTTACATTTAATATTACACCAACACCATGTATGCAGGGCAGGGTCCCCCAAAGAGGCCAAGCATCCCGGGCCCCCAAATCCCCAAAAATCCCTAGCTACACCACTGTACAGTCTTTTATTTACCTCTCTTTCTCTAGAGCCACATTAAGTTCATTCACTTCATCAATCAAATATGCTGGAATGTTATAGGAGGCAAATCCTTGAGCTGCAAATAAATAACAATAAATAACACATTATTTGATAACTAGATTGTTCAAGTTTGTAACACAAAGTATTAGGGTAACTCACTAAAATTAAGACACATCAAATTAAAAAAATTTTTTTAATAAATATATATTCTAGGGCTGTTATCGATTAATTTAAATTTAATCGTTAACTTTTGAAAAGTTACCGAATAATTAATCGATAATTTTTATAAAAGCTAAAAATAAGATGTATGACATCGTTAAACTGAAAATTTCAAGGGAGATATTTAAATATAAGTAGTTCAAAATAATGTCTATGAATTTTAAATTTTGTAATTGTTAATTAAGTAAAAACAATGTTTAATTTTTTTATATCATTTTCCTTATATAAACCTTTTATTTTAAAGTTTGCACTGTGAAAATCTTTCTTTTTTTAAACGGAGAAGTTTGTACGTAAAAAAACAACAAACTATTATTAATTATAAATTATTTATTAATAAATAGAAAAATTTATTAATAAATAGTAAAATGTATTCAAAACACACCCTTAATTCTAATTGCTATTTTATCGATTAAAATAGTTTTAATCGATAAAATTTTTTATCGATTAATCTAGAGATTAATCGTTAATTTCCGCAGCCCTAATATATTTATTTGACTTTTACATTTAAATATAAATGTTCACATTACAACATTTAAATAACTTAAAATCATATAAGAAACCTTTTTATTCTATTCTTATCAGAAAATATTTTTCATGGAAATGAGTATTATTTTATTGCATGATCAGAATTGAAATAACAGATCCGTCAGAGACAATGGCAATGGATTCTTCAAAACCTTCTTCCAATACATGCAAAACCTGAACTGGAACCCTCAGGGAAAGCAAAATAGAGACATGGAGATCTGGAAGCAGGCATCAAGAAACTTGGCCATACTTGAGGCTGTGCTGCAATGTTCCCTTCAAGCTGCGCAGGTATCTGACCATCAAAGTGCAGCAGTTTAGAATTAACGCGCAGCAAATTTTGTAATACATTGCTCAAAAAATGGATTTGCACACAAGTTTTTTTTTTTACTTTGCGCATGGATTAATGAAATTCAGAGCAAACATTGGTGTCTTATCTTATCTTCTTATCTTATATGTTACAGACGCTCCTTCTGTACAGAAGATTATTGCGTCCTACGTATTTCTATGGTTTGTGTTTAGTCCTGTATTCTTACTAGAGTTTTAAATGATGATAAAGTGTTGGCTTTCCTGGATTCTTCAGGCAACCCATTCCACGCCCGAATACGGGACGGAAAGAAAGAAAACTTGTATGTGTTTGTTCTTGCATATGGAATAAGAAAGGTGTTTTTATCTTTATGTCTATCTGAGGGTTGTATTAAGTTATCTTTGTGTTGTATTTCTAAATTAGAATTAATAGCCTTATGTATAATTACTAATTTACTCTTGGTTCTTCTATCCTCTAGTGTTTCAAGGTTTAATGATTTAACTAATGGTGTTACTCTTGTCAGTTTTGAATATTCTCCAGTAATGAATCTGGCAGCTCTTTTTTGGATTTGTTCTAACTTATCAATATTTTCTTTGGTGGATGGGTCCCATACAGAAGATGCATATTCTAGTATAGGTCTCACCAGGGTGAGGTAGCATTTTAGTTTTATATCTTTGTTACATTTGTAAAAGTTTCTTTTTATAAAGTTAATTTTACAGAAAAGTTACATAAAAAGATTGTCTTTGGTGTACTGGAGAGAGTAGCTCAGGACAGTGATGTGTACAGATATCCTTAATAGTAACACAGACTTTGACAACTTTGCCCGCTGTTCCTGGAGGACGAAAAAGTAGACAGAGAGATGAGAAGATTAAAAGATGACACACCTTCCGTAGGCCTGTGCAAGCTTTTCCTCCTGTAAAACAACATGTAGGCACTTTCTTTCCCTGAGAACTGTCTCTCAATATCTTTTGCATAGACTGGGTATACTTTAGAGTCATCAAAACAAAACCATCGGTCACATGGGTTGGAGTTCTGGTCACTACTTCTGAGATGGACATAGTAATATAAAACTTAATGGCATAAAGAAAATTTTATATGAAAGTAATTTATTTCTGTTATTGTAATTTCATCTTAAACCACAATTATCTTGTAACAAAATATAATGTTTTGAAATGCGAACTTAAATAACTTATCCTTTATAATACTTTTAAACTGTTAAATGAAGGGGATCAACTTTATGAATAGTAACACATGATAACTATAAAAATAAGGAATATGGATGAGCTTACTGGCTTGTATCTAGCTGATCAGAGTTGACATTCTCAGAACTGGCCTTGACCCCAGGTGATTTCTTCTGCTCTGCGCCTTGACCAGGCCCTGAGTTTCGCAGACTCACCCAGTTTGAGTCTTGGTTGTAATCAAAGGACTCACAACATTTCAGAAACTGTGAACACAGTAAAACATTTGAGACAAGATAGAAAGATTATAATACTATTCTTGGAAATGAGCAAGTCAACGAGGTGCTCAAATCACCTGGAGTCATAACAGCAAATAGTCTTAGACAAACGTTTGACAATGTTTAACTCCATAGAAAATGTTTCAAATCTTTAAAATACATGTATTTGTACCTGAGTTAAAATGTATATATATACATATATTTTTTACCCTTAATATGGTTGAATCTTTTATTTTGGTGGAAAAACAATGCTTCTGAGATCTGAAGTAACAAATTTTTAATTTAGCATAATAAAATCAAGATTGAAGAGAACAGCCAAATTTCATTATTCCATATTAGTATCCAGTGATCAAAACGATATGTTTATTATGAATAAACTCAGTAAATTACCTTATTTATGGGACCATGCACTTTCTTAAACCTTTTTGTCCAAGAAACTCCAGTTTCCTTGGAGATTTCCTGGAAAGAAAGTGAAGAAATATTATGTTATTAATATATCTTTGTTTAATTTTTAAAAACAAATTTAAGCCTTAATATATATTTGTATTATAATTAGAAATGTCTCAGAATGTTTTTAGCCCTTTATTTGAAAATCATTAGAAAAATAAAAATTAACAAACATAAAATTGATTTTTGTTTATTTTATTTAGTCTTAAGTCAAAACGATTAGACCATCTTACAGCACAGAGCCTGTCAATGGACATGGCATTGTGGGAGACCTTGCCAAGGATGTTCTCAATTAAGTCCACAGGAGATTGACATTCAATCACATCCAAGCCAGTAGCGTTTGTGTCAACTTTGCACTTGTTATTCTCCTGAAAGTTTCATTTAAAAAAATAATTAAGAGTAAAATGTTTAATGGCATTTTTTTAAACACACATTTCAAAGTTGAACTTAGTTAGACTGTATACTTATGAAATACAGGAACACAATGTCAGCATGTCTTTGATTATGATATCATCAACTTACAGGCTGAACCCAGTGTCCAATGTTGTCTATGTCCCGTATGTAAGCAAAGTAATGTCCACCAAATGCACTGCCCCTGTGGACAACGACAGAGAACAGCTCATAACTTGTGTCTGCATCCTTTAATGAATCCTTTATTTTTTGGAAACAAAAATGTATAAATATGAGGAACAGCATTTAAAAAATTAATCCCAAGAAGAAAAAAACAACTCTTTTCAAGTTTATAATATAAGTGGCTCAGAAATTTCTTCCATTTCATGTGACTAAGAATATTTCAGTTCCTAGAACCTTTTCTTACAGATTCATTTCAAATATATTTTATCTAAGAAATTTCAATTAAACTCCTGTGCACATAGTTACCTTTTCAGAATACGGACCCATGTCCAGTTCTAGTGGAAATGTAAACCTTCCATTTTCCTGTTTTAGAAAATGATTTTATTTATGAGTTTATAAATCATTGATGTTTTTAAAAAAATTTAATTTACAAGATGAAAATAGGGAATATTTCAGGCTATTAAACTTTTATTTGATTTTATAGAGCTTTATCTTTTAAAAGAAATGTATATTCTCTAAATATATTAACACTGTACATCAGATGATACTAATTTACAAGGACACTTTTAAAATAATATTTTATGAATTTTTCAAGTAATTTCGAAATAGTGTAAGCCGGGATGATAAAACAAACCCATCATCTATAAATACATGAATATAAATAGAAATCATCAATACATGGATAGATCATCAATATATCTATAAGCCCTTTAAAACTACATAATGGTGAGCCGATGGTTTCAATACTTACTTTATATCGGGTCATTTTAACAACATCAAAACTAAATCTTAAAAGTGATAAAGTCAGCAGCGGTGGAAGTTTTCTCAACTTGGCTCCCTGAATTACAGACACAATTACTTTAGACATTGAAAATCAAACTTGCAAAAATAATCTAATTCTCAAGGCAATAGTGAAAATTTCAGGGGGGTTTAAAAAGTTAAATTTGGGCAACGGGTGGGGGGTTTATTTGCATTGTAACATTGGTGATGGATACTTTTAAACTAAATCTCTTTAAAATATAAACAAACAAAAAATTATTGTCTGCCATATGGCATAGGCAGACGATAAAGTATTAAAGTCATTGGTATTTAAGGGGGAAAAAACACAAAATAACGGCAACTGTTCAAATATATACAAAGAAGTCATGGACCCCCAGGAAAATATAGACCATGCCAAAAGAACAAAAAGGAGAGGGGGACTTGGTGGAAAAATGAGGGTGTTGTTTTAAAACCAGAAGTAAAGATGCTATAACGCTTCCTTACAATACATAACAATTGAAATTTACTGAAGATAGAGGGGTCTGAGGACAAAGGTAAAATTACAGGGATTCATCCTTTTGTAAGTGATATAAAGGCATGGGTCAGAGCACTGATGAATGTGAATTTTAAAGAAACGGTTAACATCCTTGAATATTCATTTCTATAAATGTATTTCTTTTAATTTAAACCTGAGCTATTCACATGAGTATCTGGAACTTTAAAAACTTAGGAAGCACAAAATTTCAATAGGTCAAGGCAATAGGTCAAGTGTTCATAGCTCTCTTCTCCACTTACTCATGTGTTAGACATTCCCTTCCCCTCTGTATGAGAGGGGGGAAGGGGATAAGAATAAAAATAGGTAGAATAGGTAAAATGTACCTGAAATTCTATTAAGACTGACCACTTCTAGAAGCACAACTGTCACTGACACAAGTAAAAAAATGGCTACAATATCTGAATTCGCTGTTAAAAACTGATTTTATTTTTATTACTTCTTTTAAGAAGTGGATACAATGTGCACATCAGTTTTATTTATCCAGTTATTTTAAATACAATAACCAAACTCCAAATAGAGACACATTGAAGCATAGTTTCTTTTTAAAGTCCTTACTTTTATTGCATCAGTGTACTCCTTGCATGTCTCACAGCGGTATTTGTTTTGTCCATCCATCATCTCAACATGGCAATAACACTGCTTAAGAGCTGCTTCAAGACCTGTTATCCCTGCGACTGCAAGAGTCAAGTCTAAGAAGTCTTCCTGAAGAATTTAATAACAAATGAATGCTTGCAATAAAGCAAATAAATGAGAAAAAGCCTTATGCTGGTAATTTTAAACATAACATGCTTAGGTAAAACTTTTATATGGTTATCTTAAAAAACTACTTCTCTAAATTCTGATATACATAAAAGATTTTCTGTACAATGATTTTTTTTATCATGGACCATTTTAATTAATAAGTTAAAAGAACATGAAATGGGATTGTGCAAAGTAAAACTGTGCTGAGGTAAAAATGAGCACTATATTTATCCAAACACTAAATTTAATGAAGAAGAAATTTAAATAAGCTTTATGTTATTAATACTCTTAACCAAAATTTTCTGAAAAATGTTTTTCTAAAAAAAAATGATAAATTTTACTTATTTTATTATTTTAAAAATTATTTTCTGTTTTCTTTGCTAATTTTAACTTGTTTTTGATAGAATTTTAATTTCAAATTTATTTGATAAAAGTAGTGTTTGTAACAACACTCTATATCAGCAATGCCTGTAAACCATTAATGGAAAAAAAAATAAGTTCACATGGAAAACTGTACTGCCCAAAACCAATAAGTAAACAAAGAAAGCTGTCTGATACTTTTTAAAATAATTTTTGAATCATGAATTTTTAAAAAATTTATATTATTTTTAAACATTATTTGGAAAAAAGAATTTTTAAAATCTTTAATAAATGAATTAAACCAGTGTAATTTTTTTTTTTTTGATATTGTATATCAAAGTAAATTTAGAGTTTTTCTATAACTAGATATAAGTAATTTTACATGCCCATACGCATATCTATTTAAAATTAAAAAGACCTACCTCCCGTTCACTTATCTGTTTACATTTGGAGCATGTGATCTGGTAAAACAAATAGATATAACACATGCCAATTTGTTAGAATAAAATAATGGTTATTTTGCAGTTTATCGGCCTTAAATATCTTACACTATTCGCAATGTAGTTTATGTAAGAAAAACAGTAAATTACAGTAAATTTATTAAGCTAAAATTCATAAATATTTTAAAATGTATTTAAAGAACTGACTTGATTAACTATTGTTCCGTGATATAATTCATTTATAATGTTTTGTCCTGAAGTACCGATCAGCGATTCATCTATGGCACTAAATAAAATACGATTCAGCTCTTGCACATCATGCTGTTGAAATTCCTGGATAAACAATATTGGCAAATATTTCTTTTTAAAAATATGATTTTAATATTATTATTAGGTGTTAGTGCTGTTCTATAAATATCATTAAAGTAACTATGATTGTGTATCATATTTTTAAAATTTTATGAAGTGTTAGTAAAAGGAAATAATTTTGGAAAGTTATTATTAAAAAAAATTAAATAAGATAAAAGATTATTTTATTCTTCAATATAAATAAATTAGGGCTGCGAAAATTACTGATTAATTTCTCGATTAATCGGTAATTTTCTTTATCGATTAAAATTATTTTAATCGATAAAATAGCTATTAAAATTAAAGAAAATGTTTTTAAAATTTTTCTCAATTTAGTTTAAAAATAATTAATTAATTAATAATACATAATAGTTTCTTTGTTTACGTACAAAAGTCTCCATTTAAAAAGGAGTTTTCGAAAGTGTAAACTTTAAAATAACCTGTTTTATAAGGACAATGGTATAAAAGAAACATTGTTTTTAATTAATTAACGATAACAAAATTCAAATTCATTGACATTATATTGGACTATGATTATTTATATATATATCTCCTAACAATATTATAATTTTTAAATTTAAATCAAATTAAACACTTCAGTTATAGGCAATTTTAAAAATGCCATAAAAGTGCACACAATTTGAAAGAAAACAACGGTGAAAAAAGAGATCATGAGGTCTTAGAAAAAAAATCATAACTTGGGATAAAAATATGATCTTTATGTTTTTGTTAATAATCAAACAAATTCTTTACAGCTATACTATTTCTATATTTTTAAAATTAATTTGAAATTTTCATCCGAGTGTCTAAACTTTATACGTTATTTAACTTTTTTTTTATTTGTAACTAAGTTTTAAAAATAACTTAATAAACACAAATCAATTGCGTGTTTTTATTACTTCCCTTGAAATTTTCAGTTTAATGATGTCATAATCTTTATTTTTAGCTTTAACAAAATTATCTATTAATTAATCTGTAATTTTTCAAAAGTTAACGATTAAATTTAATTTAATCGATAACAGCCCTAAAATAAATGTTTTAAAAATTTCTAGACAAAAAATGTATTTTTGACCAATAAAACTTTTGACAAATATAACAATTTTAACACAAAAGATCAGAAATATTTTTAGTTAAAAGCTAGTCCTTTACATTTTCGCCCTTTACTTTAAATTATTTTATTACTCAGCAACAGGAGCGGCGTTTGAGGGTGGCAACTGGGGCGACTGCCCCAGGCCCCGCGCTTAGGTAGGCCCCGCGTTTCGGTCCTGAACATGTCTCGTCCTGGTTAATAACCTATACATGTAGAACCAAAGAGTGTAGAACGTATGCTGGAAACGATTGTAAAGAAACGAAAGAGGCACTCTTGTAATCCTTTTTGAAGGTCAAATTTCGTAGCGTAGCTCTAGACGTCTTTGAAAGCATTACACCGTTAGCGGAGAATAGGTCAGATGTACCATTCAGCCAATCCCCTTTATTTGTCTACATATCATTCACAATAGATTTACTAAAATAGTTATTTTTAGAAAACTGTGTCATCGGAATGGCAGTGTCTCGGTAGTGGTGCGATCGGAAACATTAAATAGCATCATCAAAGTGATTTCTCTGTACGATATCAACATGAGTGGAAGAGATCGCGATAGATTTCGCAAATATGACTCAGGTGCAGAAAAAGCTAAAAAACGCAAGCTAAGAGAAGAATTCGACAGAAGTCAAAAGGGAGCACTGGATAAGTACTTTCCAAAACAAGCAGATAAACAAGATTTTGATTGTCCTGCGGTTGGTGCTGTGGACTCTACCATAGCGACCATTGTTAATGATACTAGTGACAGTGATTGTTGCGAATCTACCACCGCGCCATTATTGGATATGAAGTCACCACACTGTCAAGTTAGCGACAGTCAAAGCGGCTTTAGTGAAGTTGTTTCTGCAGAGAACAATTTATTCCCAGGTATCGCAAAAGACATCTACGATCCGAGTAATTGGGAACATTTAACCTGTGCTTTACGTGATTTGCTGGTTGAAAAAGGGCCAATCAGGTTACCCGATGAACATGAATATCCGACAAACGAAGAAAACAGGCGTTTTTCAAACAACCATTACATTCGAAAAATGTCAAACGGAGAACGTGTGGACAGACGATGGTTGAGTTACTCTCAATTAAAAGACGCAGCATATTGTTTCTGTTGCAGGCTCTACGGGACATCTTCCGATGGAAAATTGAAAATAATGAACTTGTAATAATTTAATAAAAAGGTGACACGCGGTACTAAAATTACACAATAATCAAGATATTTCATATTTTTAAATACCATAGCATACTGGTGCTTAGCGATCTTTACTAGTACTCTGGCCCCGCGGGGTCATTGCTGTCACTAGGCCCCGCGCTTACCTAATGCCGCCACTGCTCAGCAATGTCCATTGTTTCTTACATTTTCTGATGCTTCTTGTATTTTTGTTCCCCAAATATATTAAGATAATTAATTTATCAAATTGCTATTTAAAAAGAAAATGAATAAAGTTGATTTAACCTCACGGTTTGTCCAACCAAAGCTGTTGGTAAGATCGACTGTACTAACACTTTGTTGGTCACTCAATAATAGTTGAGAAAATAGACGCTGGAGCTGTAAGGGTATTACGCGTATCTGGTTGGGAGAAAAAACATCTGTAAATCAACTTTTTGTTAACATTTCCATTAAGGTATCCAATCTATTCAAAAAGCAAATTTCAAAATCTAATTACATAAGTTGCACTTAAACACAGCTAATTAGCCCCAATTATGTATTACTAGCTTAAAAGTCAAATATTTTTTCAGATCATATTTTAAAAAAGACAAGAATCTTAGTTACATATTTGCAATAAAAGATAAAACACTGAACATTTTTTAAATACAAAATTAATATTTTATACTATTTCTTTGAAGAAAAAAAAAAAAAAAAAAAAAAAAAATTT
>MUZC01001609.1:42508-56590 GCA_002072015.1 Radix auricularia
GTGTTGACAAGCCTTGCTGAAAAAATTTAACAAACTCGTGCCCATTCCCTTATGTTTCACGTGTTTGCCTAGCAGAAAAACTGATTTTAATAAGATGTACAAAGTTGTCAGTATGTAAATTTTATCAATAAAAAGTTACTACTGCCACCAATTTTCCCTTTAATCTGCGTGGTTGCGCAGCGATCCGTTCTCTGGCCTACGCCACGCAGACGTTTAGAATAACCACACAGCAAATTGTGTATTATTGCACAAAAATGGATGCTGTGCAACTTTGCTGACGACTGTTTTTTATTTTGCAGTTGCACAATAACTTTAGAGGAAAAGTTGATCCCCCCCTATCGGACATTATTATTCAAGTTGCTGGGCCCCATGAACTGACTGAACATGACGTCATTGTTGTTGATAATTTGTTTGAATGTTCATTACTGTAGTTTTAGTTTATGAGTATGGCGAATGCATTTACAGTAGGAATAAAAGTTTGTAGAGCGCAAAAGTATGTTTTTAGAAGTTTGCTGTTAGCTACTGTGTGAAATGAGGTGCATGGATGGTGTCTAGGTTGCATTCTATAGCCAACACAACCGTGACAATTATGTGCCGTTTTGGGCAAATACCCGCACCGCTTTTTTCAACAATATTGACAGCCCTAGTTAGGATTAGGGATGTATTATGTTTCAGCTCTGGCAAAGTCGGGATCCTGCCATTTATACAAATCTGGCCCCGACAGAATTTCACTTAAAAATCCTGCTTAATCCGGCTTGCCATAGAGCCATAATATATATATATGTTATATTAGGGCTGCAGAAATCGAGTATTAGTTTCTCAATTAATCGTTAAATATTTTATCTATCAAATATCGATTAAAATAATTTTAATGGATAAAAATTCTATTAAAATTTAAGAAAATATTTTTTTTTTACAATTTATTAAAAAATAATTAATAAACAATATATATAATAGCCCAGATCATAGGATCTGTATTGCTGAGGATATAGTATATAGTACAACAGTCCACAGCAGTTTAAAAACGCATGTGGTGTTTCTAGCCTTAAAAAATATTATGTGACATCGTTTTAGCTTATATTTTAATATCTTACAACATTTGGTAACATGTCATTTAAATACTTTTAATACATAAAATTAGATAGTAATCATTACGGTTTACTTCTTTGTTCGAACGATTTAAAAAAAAAATTATTTATTAATTTTTTTTTTTTAAAATTCGCTGTTTTGACGGTAGTGTAGCAGAGGGAACACTAGAGTTGGTACAAATAGGTGCTTGGATGTGAAAGCAGACAACGCGGGGCGATGCTTTCTGTTGTTGGTTCACAAAACACAGCAAAACTTGGGATCAACTCAGGGTTGCCAACTCAATCAAATAACATTTACGGACAAATATAAGAAATCTCAACAAAAGTTACGGAAAAAAACATTTTCTACGGACTCATTTAGCATAAAATGTTGACCTTAAAACGAACGAATATGAAGCATAATCCAAGCATTGTAGCTAAAAAATGTAAAGTATCCATATGAGCACGTCTCTATTACCATGCTCATATTTTGTAACGTTAGTTTATTGTATGACATTCATCATCAGTGACAGTGTTTAATCCCTCCCGCTTATGATCATACACAGAAACATTTACACTGGATCATTGTGGGAGTATTTTTCCCGGTCCATTTCTCACAGTCAGTAAACTTTCCAACATTGGAGTAGACTATTTGTTTCTTAAGTTGGTTTTCAATAGCCTATCCAGCAGAAAAAACGCGTTCTTTTTGTGCTGTTCCTTGTGGAAGCGCCAACATTGTTTGAGCATACTTTGAAAAAAGCGGAATCCTGTACTCTTTGTTTTCGATATTTCTAGTCATTTGTCCAATTTGATCCCAGAAGCCTCATAACCTCCTTCGGCCTTGCTTATGCTAAATCCACAACTTTGTAGTCAATAAACTCGGCCTCTAAACAATCAAAATCTGCTGGAGACACAATTTGTGGAAAAAGCTGGGCCAGTTCGAAAATTTCCGACTGTTCCACCGTAATTCTGTTAGTGGGTTTTAGTACTGACATGAGCTTAGGCACTCCGTTGCTAATAGCCATTCATTTCTGGATTGCACTGACTGCATTGGTATAAAATGAAAGAACATCAACATAGAACTTTTTAACAGTTGATGGATCATCTACTTTTTGCAGCTGTAGTTTAGTTTGATAACCAATGAATATTTTATCACGTGATTTAAAGTTTGCACTCTCCTAGCAGTCCAGAAACTCGTAAAGCTTATTAATAGAGCGCGGGATGCCACCAAAACAATTTAAAAATTAATATTTGAATTAAGAAAATAGATATCACAAAAATGATTTAATGATTTTTTAAAACATTTAATTTCCATGTTTTGTCAATTTTTTTTACGGACGTCTTAATTTTTTTAATGGAATTTTATGGACAGGCAAATTTACGATAAATTTTTACGGACTGTCCATAAATTTACGGACGGTTGGCAACCCTGGATCAACTGTTAACCGGTCCTTTTTTTGAACAGTTAACCGGGCCTCAAAAACGAGCTGTCTTAACAACCTTAGTTATAATAATAATCTACAAACCAAGAAGACATAGCCATTGCAAAACAATCCTATATCTATTAAAACCCTGCACATTTAAAGGATAGATTTCTGTGATGGATGGTTTCTTTTCCATGAGCTTGAAGTTATCTAAGCCACTTATTGGTGTAGCCGTCTGCTAAGAGCTAACCTCAGCAGTCGGCAGTGGTTGGTACTAGTTGGTACTACAGGTGTACTCAGCCCTCAGTGGATTGTAATTGTAACAATAAATTCCATAAACCTTTTGCACACCCACACCGCACCGTGATGCACTGGGTATGAAAGAGAAAAGGAAGTGGAGAGAGAGAGTGACAGTTGGGTGCGCCTAGGCGAGATTTTGATTTGTTTTCATTTGTGTTAAAGTTAAAATAAAAGTTGTTTAAAACCACTGCTTTAGTCCCACATTAATAGACCTGTTGCAAATTTAAGCCTCCACTTTGGCATATAGAGAACAAGCTTTTTTACACTCATGCGACCTTGACAGCATAAAAGCTTTGCATGAATATAATATTCTGCTTTTGTTCAATGGCTTTGACTTTGACCACATCCATGGTTTAGTCTCCCAATTGGTGTTGGAAATTGATAAGCAGGTGTATACCAGGAAGTCATGCAGGTTTTTGTGCTTCCTGAACACATTTTAGTACAGAAATGTATCAGAATTAATTAGGAGAATGAGATTTCTTAAGAATATAACTTAGCTATGCCATTGTGGTTGGTAGGTAACAGTGAGTTTTACCCTGTAAATGTTCCGAACATGTGAAGTAAAGTTGTGACTGACATTTTAACTCTTTGTAGTGTTAATCTCATTATTTATTCTGGCTAGGACCTTTTTTGAAAAAAGTCAGCCATTTCAAGTGCTGTATCCAAAAAGTACTCATTGGATTGACTGTTAACAAAGGAAAAGCTGTTGGTAGAAAGGGAATAGAATCTTTATTAGATTTAGGGTGGGAAGAAGAAAAGGACCAATGAGTGTATTAATTCAGTTGCTACTATTTTCAAGGAATTAATTGTCGTACAATTCGGAACTTGATAGAGTCTAAGTTCAGATGCCTTGGATGATTATGAAGTTTAGCACATGCCAACTTCTTTTTCTTTGAATGGCTTTTTGTGGATTACTGAATCTGTTATCTCCAACAAGACCCAAGGGGATGAATTTTTTTTTTTTTAAAGTCTGCATTCCTTTGCTTTTGTAAGTAGCAGACATAATATTGAATTAACAAGGTACTTAAGCCACAGATAATATATTTGATGCTAGTAGACTACATAATAGTATGAGTTCATCATCTGGACAATTTCTGTGTTAAAACTTAATAATAAATAGTTTTACCATTTTTATAAAAAAATTAAGTTAAGCAAAACTTATCTATGGTCATTTCAATACATCAATTAACAATAATTTAATATGCAATAAAGAAATATTCAATTTATTATTTTTTGCAGTATTTTTCTTAAAATTTGTAATTGCATGTTTGTATTGTTTCTTATAATTTATATTCTCAAATTCATTTATTAATAAGAAATGCAAATCGAGGGCATAATTTTCTCATTGAACAGATTTAATCAGTAGCATAAGAGATCCAGAAAAGCCAGACTCCCTTGAAGATTTAAATGTCATCTCTGAATCTGGAATAAAAGTTTGCAGACTTAGAACTGGTCAACTGTTGGTACGCATTGAATTTGTACCAACTGTACCTCACTGTAATCTGGCATCTATAATTGGTTAGTATAATTTAGAACGTTACATAAAATAACAACAGATAAGTATCTGAAATGATCCAGTTACACATTATAAAATTAATTGCTTAGATCAATGTATTTGTGCTTGAGAGATAAATTCATTTGATGTAACAGATGGTGGAGTAATTTTGTTTGTGATTGGTGATATAATTTGTTTTCTTGTAAAAACTCATTAAACTTTTTTTTTTTTTGTGTTTCAGGTTTGTCTATGAGATCAAAGCTAGAAAAATGTTTGCCTGATAAAATTAAGGTATCAATATTATATAATGTATACACAATAAAAGTAACACAATAACCAAGTGTTTAGTTTATGAAAAAAAAGTGTTGTGCAAGCTGTGTATATAGAAGAATTACTTCTACATGTCAACAGATTGTTCATCTCTGAGAATTTATGGTTGTGTCTCATGAATTTAAATTAAACATTTAAATGATGGTTTATAATTATTATTTTTAATTGTTTGTTTTCATGTGAAGGTTGATATTTTCATCAAAAAGGGAACACACGAGACAGCTGATGAAAGTAAGTAACTTTTAAAAATGTTGTTATATTGTCAGACATATTTCTTTAAATTTTTAAAAATTTAAGACTTGGCTATGTGGAAACAAGACATTGAATTTTCCAATATGATTCATCTAGAAGTATTGTGTTTTGCTTTGCAACCACAGGCAGCTTGTGTAATTATTGAGCCAAACATTGTGATTTGGGAAATAAAGCTATAATTAACTTAAACTAGAGGCAAATGATTGGTTATATACAATACTACTTTGCAAATAATGCATAGAGGTTATTCTTGCACTCACCATTTTAAGACGTTCCAGATTCAAAGTCATATATATCAACTTTTGCAATAAATAAATCATCTTAAATTTTAGATTTGATTTAGTTTCTATATATTTTAGGAGGGTGAAGTTGATATTATGTGCAACTTTTCTGCACAGGTCTCAAATCCACATAAAAAATGCTTTGCTGAAATTCACTCTCTTCTTTCTTCTTATTTTTATTGTTCTCTCCCTTATTTCTTTGGAATTATTTTAAGAATTATCTGTACCAGGATAGTTAAAATTATATTGTAAAATAGTATATTGCCTTCTCATAAATAACAATGCCTTCTCATAAATAACAATGCCAATATCATCTAAAAATTATTAAAAAGAAAATTAGACCAACCTAGTTAAATTTCAATTCAATTATGATTTTAAACAACTTAATAAACTCACCTGAAATGTATAAAAATGTCAAATATATGGTACACTATGCTTTGGCTGAGTACTGGTTTATTGGTCATTTTAGCTAAATGGTAAATACATTTTCAGAAAAAAATACAAAACAGAATTATATAAATCATTTGAAATTGAAAATATATTCATCTTTTGAGATCTCTGGGTAGTTGGCCTCATCTCTTTGCAGAGTTATGTTAAAAATAAAGTGATAATTTTCTGTGCACTTCAAAGATCAAGTAATCTTTCAATTTATGAATTGGAGAAAAATTAAGAAGCACTAGTGGCAGTGGCATAGCGAGGGGTGGGGGACAAATGCCCTGGGAGGCACTTTGCCGGGGCGGCAAATTCCTGGTTTTCTGTCAAAACTTCAAACTCCTTTAAATTCTTCTGATACTAATGCCACTTTACTGAAAAGTAATTAAGTAGTATGATAATGTAATACTAAAGTAGTGGTAGTTTAAATATTTTGTAAAGTTTGACAGCCGCTCCAGTCATAAAAGCAAAACTTATTGTACATGAAGAATGAGCCAATCGAAAGCTCAGAGAGGCACATTGTGTATAAGGGAAGGGAAAAGTTAAGTAATTCCTCATTAATTAGCTTCAAAAATGAAAAGTGTTAAAATTAAGTTTAATAAAAATGAAACATAGCAAAGATAAAAATGCAAAGAAAAAAAGTATATTATATACGGTACTGTTTCTAATGCCAGGACTTCAAAGTTCCTTATAAATCTAAAAGTCTTCTGATACTAATGCTACTGAAGCAAAAAAAATAGGGGCTGAATTAGTGTATGAATATGACAATATGGTTCTGGTAAATATAATAGATTCAAGTTTGATTTAACTTAATTAAAATTGTTGGCGTAATTACGTGGTTTACTTTACCAAAACATTATTTTTATTGTGATGTCTTTTGATTTGAAGCTTTAACAAAAATAACAAAACAAAATTGCTTGTTAAATCAGCGGCGTAGCGTGGGTATGTGTCGCTCGGGGAATAACTAAAATTTGCCGCCCCCCCATGCCACAAATATGTTAACGCTGTAAAGTAAAGACAGTTTTTAATAGAAAGTAAAAATGACACTGTAATAGAGATAAAAAGAAAAAGCTTTATTTCTTTAATAAAATAAAATTTTTATGTTTTTCCTGATTGCACCCTCTTTGCTGTATCAATAATTTCAGCCTTGACATCCTCAATTGCCAAAATTGAAAAAGCAATAGATTAGAAAATTTTGGCGTAGATCTAATCGTTAGGGATTGTAATTAATTTTTCATTAACTTAATTTTGGAGAAGCTATTTTAAAACCTTGCATCACTTAAGATTATTGTAAGCAATGTTCAAATTAATTATATTATTTTAGGCAAGGTAACTTGGAGCCTTAATATCTTAATAAACTTTATTATCAAGTGGTCTTTAATAATTCATTAATTCAATTTTTTTACACGTGGGGTAAAATAAGACTTTGTTTGACAATGTCCTTTGAATACTCTAATTTAAAGGCAACAGGCATTTAAGAAAGACCCAAAAACATAAAATCTCACTGTCAAATCTCGCTCAAACAGTTCATTAAATCTAATTTGTTTACATGATAATACAACTGAAACGAATTATCTATTTTAGTTTTCTATAACATTATAACGCATGTTTGTTCATTCCCATACACCGTTTGGGATATCTAATTACTTTACAAACAAGGCTTCAGGATACAAAATAGTGAAAGCTATAGAAAAAATGATAGAGGCAGAAAAAATGCTAATCAGACCAACAGACGCAGGATCTTTGCTAATCACAATGAAATCTTTTCATTTTCGAAGTTATGTCAAAGATGCCCGAAATTATTGATAAAAAGTAAAGTGCTTGAAAAAATGCTAAGCAGAGGATGCTCACAGAGAAAACAATGAAATACTTGAAGGATGCTTTGACATTTTATACAACTTTATGTGGAGACCTCAACCTTTTAATCAAATCTTAAAGTCAAAGTAGTACCAGAAAGCAAATTTGTGGTGATCCAAAATATTTATCCATGTTATTTAGAAAAAATAGTGAGAAGAAATTTCAATTATTCATAAGATGAGATTACTGTAGAAATTCATGTAAGAATTTTGCGGGTATGTAGAATTTAGTAAACAGATACAATTTTCGCCAGACAATCGCTTAACTTTGAAATGTTGCCTTTATATTAGAGTATTCAAATGACATAGTCAAACAAAGACTATTTAAAACCTACGGGTAAAAAAAGCTAATTTATGAAATTAAGAGCAGTGGAAGTGACGCGCCTAAAATAGTATAATTAATTTGAACATTGCTTACCATTGTCTTAAGGAATGCAAAGTTTTAAAATAGCTTTCTAAAATTGAGTTAATGAAAAATTACTTACGAGCAATAAGATAACGCAAAAATTGTCTTATCTATAGCTATTTCAATTTTGGCTATTCAGTAAGACAAGGCTGGAAACATTGATACATGAAAGATTGCGCCATAGGGAAAAACAGAAAATTTAAATTTTAAAGCAGTAAAGCTTTTATTTTTATCTGTATTATATACATTATAGTGTTATTATTACTTTCTAATAAAAACCATCTTTACATCATATACATACTTTTTTGGTGCGGAGAGGGGGGCTGGGGAGTGGGCGGCAAATTTTTGTTCTTTCCCGGGCGGCACTAAACCATGCTATGCCGCTGACTAGTGGCCATAATCACCTTACACTTACAGGGATAAATCTGATAATGTAAATTTTTTTTCTTTCTTTGCTTCCTTTTCTATTTATTGTTGTGGGGTAGGTAAGAAATGTAATTTAGCTCAAATGTTCTGAGCTTTATCCATTCCTCTATCTGTGTCTAACCTTGCAGTCAATGTTTCACCAAATTGTCATGTTCTGATTGAGTGAAAATGTGCATATTTATTCATTTCTGATAATACATTAATCAGTCATAGTCAATAACAATCAAGGAATTATATCAGTTAGTTCAGTTTAAACAATTGGTAAACATTTTAACTTGCATTGTATTTTTGCAAATTTTCGTTCTTTCCGTCCAGAATTCTGGTGTGAAATTGGTTGCCTGAAGAAACCAGGAAAACCAAAACTTTAACAACATTAAAAACTCTAAGAAGAATGCAGTACTAGTCACAAACCATAGATAAGTGTGGGACACAATAATCTTCTGTATAGAAGGAGTGTCTGTAACAGTTAAGATAAGATTTTGCCTTCTACTTCACAAGAACACTGTGGCTGGTTTGTTTAAAACGCAAAAGGGAATGCTAGCACTCTGCCTAATGGATCCAAGTTTGATTACCAGCAGTTGACCGCCAGTAGAATTTAATTGAATTTCTTTCAATAAAATTTAAAATTACAGTCAGACTAAAAAACTAATAGAATTTCACATACATTTAATGCAGCAAAAACAATAATTTTAAAGAAATATGAAACATTATAATAAAGTTCTTGACATACAATTAATGAAGCACTAAAAATTTTAAAATATGAATATCTGTATAAATAATAAATGTATAAATAAACTTTTTAAACTTATGCTTCTTTTAAGCATCAAAATGAAAAATAGAGAAATAACATTTTCCTGCTTCCATAGATTGAAAATGTTTAAAGTAGTATATTTTCATTGTATTTTTTTCCCCTCAGAGATTGAAGCATTTTCTGTATGTTTAAAACAAAACTAACTTAAACTACACATTACTTTGTTATTGTTGGGCTTTTTCTAAATTTATGGTTTTTCTTTTTTATTTGCAGTCAACAAACAGATCAATGACAAAGAAAGAATATCTGCTGCTATGGAGAACCCTAATTTACAAAGACTGGTTAATGAATGCATTGACAATGAAGAAACATGATATTCTGCATCATTTCATAGCAATTCTAGCAACACAAAATTTAAAAGCATTAAAAAATTTAACAATGCCTCAAATTTAAAAAGAAATAACTGTGTTTTTGTAACCTTAGAAATTTGTAAATTAACTATTAAATATTTACATATGTCCCTTGAGTTACTTTTTATTTTTATGACATATTTTTTTCTTATCTTTTACATTTTGTGTTTGATATTTAACTTGAGAAATGCTTATTTAATGTTTTAAAAAA
Source organism: Radix auricularia (assembly GCA_002072015.1). Classification (NCBI taxonomy): domain Eukaryota; kingdom Metazoa; phylum Mollusca; class Gastropoda; family Lymnaeidae; genus Radix; species Radix auricularia. The sequence goes on from MUZC01001609.1 coordinate 52,150, forward strand.
TATTTTATTGTGTGAACAAACTGAAGAAAAAATAATAATGAACTACAAAAATCCTCTTTTTTCATCCAAAGTATGAAAATCAATATGTAATTCTTTGATAAAGGCACCTGATTGCAGAATTTCAGATTTCCATGGTCCTGAGCTCAATCTAAAATGGTTTATTGCCTGTAGGTCAAGTCCTCACAGATTGTGATCCACCATGATGGCAATGACTTAGTACAATATCAATAAGTAGTATGCTCTACATACTTCATTACCTGCATTATTCAGCAACAATCTCCCAAAAACACCACACAAAAAAAAAATTTGCCCAAACAAACATTTTATCTTTAGAGAGCATTGATAATCTATAACTTTTAATTTTAATCCATGAAACTTTTGAAAATCATGACACTCATATTTTTACATTTCATTCACTTTGATGATACACCTTGAAATATTATGCTATGGCTATTAAAATTAAACAACGATGTCATGCAATGTCAAATTTAAAGTTCTATTACTTTAGGACTTATTCAGTATTTGATTAATGAATTTGATCATTATGATAAAATAATGGTAAATGTTGACCCTAAAGAAATAAATTTGTAAAGAAAGTTATAAAGGGAATTAATAGAAAGGAAGTGGTCAAAAATAAGCTTTAAGAAAGAAGTCGGGTAAATGAAATAAAATGTATTTTTAAAAATTGATACGAATGTAAAGATCTCATTTCTTGAGTTTTAATGAAACATTTGTTTGCCCGTGAAAGAGTTGAAAAGTTTCCATCCCCAAGAAGAAATCACATTTCTGAATAATTTCATGGAAATGGCCAGGTCCATAATTAGTTATCCATGTATAAAATGGTACATGTAATGAAACTCTTCGCATCCCTTAAGTATGATCAGTTTTTGCTTATTAGAAAGATATAATTATAATTGATTCTAATGTGGAAAAAATTATTGTTAGAAGAATAATAAAAGGAACTAGATACGAGCCGCGGCGTAGCATACGCCGCGAACTTGCTCATAGATAGTGCAATGAATGGGGGTATGGGGTAAGTACCAAAAAAAGCCACAAGTACACATGAAAACACCGCACCGCCCCCCTGCACACACCGCGCTTGTCAACTATAAAATGTGTTGGCAAAACCTTAGGGAGGGTCATTCGTCATGCTCCTGTGGTCATGTGCTTGTCCTAATTACTAATTCCTGCCGAAATTAAATATAGATTATTGATATTCTCACCAGAAGGTGACCAGACAAAACAAGTGACAAAACGACAAGGTGGAGTTAATCTTTAATGACATTTAATTACACATTTAAATAAAGTGATGGTAATGGTGTATAAATAGTATAATTAAAAGAATAGGTACAATATATTATAACAAGCTATTGTAATCATACGCAAGTCTGATAACCCAATACCACGTTTCTCCAACCATTCGGGATTTTGAATATCTTAGTAATTTGATTAAACTTAGACGTATTTAAGGCATTTATTATGATTTATGACGGTGAACACGTTGTCGCCTTGTCGTTTTGTACCCATGTCGTTTTGTCACCTTGTCGCTTTGTCTCTTGGGGACCGTCCATAAAGTACGTCCCGTTCCAAGTGGGGGGAGGGGTGTAAGAAAGTGTGACAGTTTGAGTCAGGGGGGGGTCCGGCAGTGTGTGATGTCACACTTATTTTTTAATATTATTTTTTTTAAAAATAAAATGTAAATAGCTTTAAAAATAATTCTGTCAAACATTTGAATTAGTTTTATGTCAAAATAGCATGAAATGCGTATCTCCTGAATGTGTTGTTCATAAATCTGAATTGGATTCAGCAGGACTGATATAGAAGGATCAGGAATGGGTTGACAATCATGTTCACACCAGCCAATAGTTCACTCAAATTGTGAAATATTAGGACATAAAATGTTGCGACAAAGTCATGGAGACCATAAGAGCCATTCACAATTATTTCAAATTAAAGAATTCTAAGTTAATAGTAATTTAGGATATAATGATTCAAATTTTTGATGAAATTATAAATTTAAAGTAAAATAATTTGGGCTGGTACTGATTACATTTCCCCCGATTAATCACGAAAATTTTAATCGATTAATTTTGAATAATTTTGTTTATATCACATACATATATCCCGTTAAGTCGCGATTCATCATTTTGTGAAATTTGTAAGGTTAAGTAGTGGTAATTCCATGGCTACCAAGCTTATGAAGTCTCAAATTCGTTCTGCTATGAAAGAAATAAGGAAGAAAACCTTTATGTTTACGTATGGATTTCTAAATAAATAATAACAATATGTTGGAAAATTATGTAAGGATCAAAAGATATAAATTATTTATAAATCGGAAAAAAATTAGATATGTATTCTTAAATTTTAATCGATCAAATTAATTTTAATAGAAAATTTTTTAAAGATTAATTGATAAATTAATCGTTAATTTCCGCAGCGATAAAAATAATATAACATTTTTCAAGCTTTAAGTATACTTAAAACTTTCATCTCTCCCTTAAAAAAACGACTTTGTATGAGTGAATTTGAATACTTCATTGATTACGTCATATAAAATATCACGACATTGTCACAATGTGGAATGTGGAATTCTTGTTTATGATACATAATATGATAATTCAATTAGTCTTCCATGTAACACGCGATTCTTCTAAAATGAAAGGGAATTGTATTTTTTTAAAGTGTCATTCACTTGATTAAGAAAAAAATTTATCCATCGAGTACACTGGTTTAATTAAATTCAGAACCGAGGCTTGAGATTATTATTATTTTTTTAAAAATAGAAATTGATTTATTTAACGAAGTGATTATTCGCACGGTTTTCCCGTGCATATAATTTATAAAATTATTCGCACGCGTCGGGTCTGGTCGTCGCGCATGCGTGATTATTCGCACGGTTTTCCCGTGCATATAATTTATAAAATTATTCGCACGGGTCGGGTCTGGTCGTCGCGCATGCGTACTCCCAGCGGCTGATAACAAAATAATAGCCAATTTCACTCGATTTAGGCTAAATTGTGCAGTTATATGTTAATAGTACTAATATTTATATGTTTATAGTACTAATACTAGTTACAATTTAATGATTGATGTCTAATCAATGATAATTGGATATAACTTTGAATAATCGCATAATGCTTCAAGTTTCTCTAGACTAATGGATAGTCAGCTAAAGAGTTAGTGAGTGTTATTATTGGTTAGCGGATCGAATCCTGATTCAGTCTTTTTATTTTCTGTTTTTTTTTTGTGTTGGTTTTTGTTTTACAACCACAGTGACGATGCTTGCAAACACTCAAACAGGCCTTTTTTTCCAGGGACAATTTTTTTTATATCCCATAAGTGAGTCACTGTTACTACTGAAATGAAGTTACTAGTTACTGTTATTATACTCACACTCAGTTCAGTCTTACTTACACTTACAGTACAGAACAGAGTACGGACTCTCACTTTTTAATTTTTTTTAAAATGATGCTTTACCATCATAATCATAAAGTCTTTCACTTTAATTACTAAATTAATGATTAATTATAAATCATTAATAATTAATTAGCGAACGGCGGTGAGCCGGTATGCAGGTCCGCTCAGACTCAGATTCTTGCTCAAATACTATTACTATCGATATCAGTGACAGCAAAATTAGTTTACCGTGCAAAAAATGATAATGTTTGATATTTTTTGTTCAAAATCTCAAAATCATTGTCATCTTCATGATTTGTAGCCATTGGTCATTGACTCATTGAGTCACAGTCACAGTGACTCGGTGACACTATCTGTCAGTGGGTCAGTAACTAAATATTGTCGTAATTTATATTTGTTTTATTTGCGCAGGCTATTAGGTCTAATAATATTTATTTGACTCAATTAAACAACAATTAAATCAATTAACAGTAGCCTAGACAGTGTCCTAAAACTTATATATCAACTATACTGATACTTTACATTATCTTAGTTATTACACTTTGTAGTTAGTAAGTGTAGATTTTGGCCACATATATTTTGCGTCTGCCGAATAATTAAATATATCTAGTTGGCCCCCTAATAAGTCCGAGATGTTCATTATAACATAAAACAGGCAACGTGAACAGTTTAAGTTAAAATTTTGCACATGCAATGCCATTCCAACCGTTTGATATCAGAATTTTTTAACATCGTTGTCTTTACACGGGGTCAAACATTAAAGTTAATATTCAAATTTTTGTGGTTCATACAATTTTATTTTAATATATCTCACAACATTTTTTTGGGGCAAATTCACTCCCTAGTCTTGTTACAATCAAAAGTCTGAGCATTCTCTTCATACTTCAGGAATGACCGTAAGCTAATGAGAAAACAAAACATTATCCAAGTCAAGTTTTATTTAACTTGCCAATCATCAAGGCCAGCTTAAGGGAATTGGAAGTAGTATGTAAGGTGCAGAACGGTTAGCAAATGAGGGGCAGCC
>MUZC01001610.1:0-23242 GCA_002072015.1 Radix auricularia
AGCACAACAGACGAGAAAGGCTCTCAACAAACCCACGCTATGACTGTCAGCACAAAGAAAACACTCCGCCCGAACACACGAGCTACATGGCATTTGACTATGTCCAAGGCGCGTACGACAGTAACTTACACGGCTACAGTCAAGATGAAATTTTCCGTCGAGCTTCAAGGTTTTTTGAGACCAGCTGAAAATAATTATCACTTAAAATATCGCGAAAGTGGCGATGAACCAACCGTCAACTTTAAGCTTGGGAACCAGTCAGTGCCATTTTATACAGCTCTCAAGCAAGACGCCGATTTAAGGAAGGAACCATGGCTTTGGTACGATTTGGCATATGCCAATTCTGATGCAAGAAAGCGCATCAATGATTTAACTACTGAAAGCTATTATGAGATGAAGCTGACTGGGAAATTTGAAGATGTCATTGGAAAACAAATTAATATCTATTGGGGTGCAATTTACTCAAATAATACACTGCCTCCAAAATTGTCACCTTAAAAAGCACAAAGAAAAATTCCAAACATAGTGCTATAAGTTGAACGAATAACGCCGCACTTTCATCATGGCAAACTCAAGTAAAAAAAAAGCTGATAAAAAAAACGCGGAAGTTAATGATTGTTGTCCTACTTGACATTGTTATATCTTATTCAATACGCTCCCTGTAATGTGCAGATTTAAACTTAGATAGAGTAGCTGGAGACACTAATACATTGGTCAGAATAATGTTTCTAGAAAGTAGCTAAAATACAATAAACTTTGTCAAACTAAAGTTTAGATAACGTAGCTAAAGATACAGTAAACGATGTCATCATTTTAGTAACATCAATGTATTTTATTTTCATTTAAAAGCTTTATATTTTAAAGCTAAGCTAAAAAGTGGTAATAATTGAATTTTTTAAAAAATTTTAATTATTTTTCTCAAATTTAAAAATGTTTTGAACTGCACTGAAAATGAATTATACCTTCATTTACTCTATTGAATCATTAATTATTATTTTTTTACAATTGTCATAAATGTAAATAAGATTAAATAAAATCAGAATGGTTTTAGAATTTAAAATAATCTCTAGAAATTAGTCAGTGGAGAAATGTTTTTGCTTTAAGATTTATAAGTTCTGAATGTATCCAATAAAAGTATAGAAGCTTTTGTTGTTTTTTACCTTTTTTAAACAAACCAAACTAATTAACATAACTAAATTGTTTGTTTTTTAAAATTAATATAACTAGTCATCATGCCAACTCTAAATAAGTATTTATTTGCCCTTAAGGCTAATGCAAATTTATTGAGATTATGAAAAACTCGAAACTGCCGCCCGATGTATCATGATGAGTACCAAATTTAGATAACCATTTAACGGGATCTCATTTAAACCACTGCCTCGTCTAAAGATGTAATATATAACTTTAATATTTTTTGACCAGTCTTTGTGATCAAGATCACTAATTATTTTATGTGTTTTTTTTATAGAAATCTCAATCTTCTTAAACAGAAAAGTACGTAAAAAAAAATCAAAATATTAAAGAGTCGTATAACTGAAACAAAAATGAATGTTTGGTACATTAAGTTTTTAATGTTTAAATCTTTTTTAAAAATACATATAGATCTACTTTTTTTTTAAAAAAAAAAAACGTAAAAAAACAGTTTTGTCCCTATAAGTCCTTTGTATACGAGATATAACTAGAATCTATAAGGATGTTCATTATAGAATCTAATAGGCATAGCTAGGGTTCTATGTTGCAATTTATATATAGATCTTGCATCATCATGCTACAAACATGACATGAGTTAAAATGTGTTAAAAAATAATATTATTTTAAATTTAGAAACAGAGCCAAAACAAATCTTTGTTTTTTTTAACGTATGTTATCATAAAGCGTAGGGATTATTTGCAGACGCGTAGGAATTTACTTATTTCCAACTCAAATATTGCAACACGTTTTCTAAAGCAGTATACATAGAAAAAAAATCCTTTTTTATAGCAAAATTAACTAAATTTTGTTTCTTATTTGATTATTTTATTGATTACCGAATACACATACTTTAAGAATTAAAACAAAGCATTCAGTTCGAGAATACAGTGCGGCACAAACTGAATCGCAAGATGGCCGAACACAAAGAGAAAGTGAAAGTATTTTAGGAAACTCCGAAAATGCGAAGATTTATTGATTTGGGTAAGTACTAGCTTTTATTTTGCTGCGAAGTGCGTTCATTTATTTTTGTTAGATAATGATAATATAATATAGAATGCGGATAATTTATATTGGATCAGTAATCACATTTTAAAAAACCCAACAAACTGGTAGTGATAATCATATTAATAAATTAATGAAATTAAAAATATTACTTCTACTTTAATAGTAGTAGTGTAGTAGTAGTAGTAATAGTAGTAGTAGTAGTAGTAGTAGAAGTAGTAGTAGTAGTAGTAGTAGTAGTTGTTGTTGTTGTTGTAGTAGTAATGGTAGTAGTAGTAATAGTAGCTTGTTGATGTACAGTCTGTTAGTCCTTTTAGGTGCCCAATCTTTGTTAACTTTATATAACTTAATATAATATAAGGTCAGATTTATGCATGCATTAAATCTACCTATTTCATTATCATTCGTCATGAGTCATAGCATCTAAACTTTAGTATAAATTTTGGATTGCTGTCTATGAGATTTTTGAAATTGTTTAAACATTTCTTTTTCTCTTTCGTTTATATTGTGCAGCCACTTTTTATTTAGCCATGGATAATCATAATGTAAGCCATGAAAACCAAGATGCTGCTAGTTTTCAAACCACTAACTTGGATATGTGTGCGCTTTGTCAGAATAATACCAAAGAAAAATTACAGTGTCCCACTAATGCCAGACATTAAATCAAGGATCTACATATGTGACTTTGGCTGAAAATCTGACTAAGTTTAGTGAATGTGGTGCACTGTCACCTGGCTTTTTAACTAGACTGGATGATGGAGATGGTGTTGAGGAAACATTGCAGCAGGATTCTGATTCGCACTGTCGACGCAGATGTGATGTTTCTTTCTGTGGCTGCCATGACTCGCCACCCTCACCTGGAATTATGGATTGCCATGGGTGCAGGAAAGACTACCGATACATTGCAGCTCATGACATAATTACAGTTTCAGGTGTTGCCAGAGCCCAGTGTCTGCCTTGGTTTCACAGTTTTACCGGTTGTGACACCTCAGCTGTTTTAATGGTATCACAATAAGACAGCTTGGGAGGTCTGGAGCAAATGCGACCATGTTACCGCCACATTTCAAAATCTGTGTGGTGCTCCATTTGAACTAACAGCTAAGGACATGTCAGTTCTGGAGCGTTTTGTGACGCTTTTGTATGACAGAGGTAGCAACTGCCATGATGTCAACAGTGCCAGGAAATACATGTTTACAAAGACTGGCCGCCAAATTAGAAACATTCTTCAAACGAGTGGGGCCTTGTTTCAGCACTGCTAACGGGCAATTTATCAAGAGGGCCATATTTGACGACAACCAGTGGTTCCTGATAAAAGTGAGTGGGGTTGGCAGTTAATGGACAGACAAGGGCAGCCTTTTTGGACTGTTTAGCCACAAACATCTACGACTTGTGAAATGTTGAAATGTGCTTGTAAAAAAGAATGCAGATCCAAGCGTTGTAAGTGCAACAAGGCTGGATTAAAATGCCCTGATTTATGCAGCTGTGTCTGTGGAGCCGACTTTTCAGTACAACATCCAGTTCAAGCATCTAACTCAAATTGAACCAGATTAAAAAATGTAAACGATTTATCATCAAACTCAAAATTTATTATTGTGGTCATTTTTATGTAAATAAAAATAGAAACTAAACAAACTTGTGCATTTTCTGTCTCACCTTTTGATTTGCATTATAAACTGAACATGTGTGCTAGGTTTGGTGTTTGTAGCTTAAATATTATCAGTTTGTCCCCCTTTCGTGAATACATTTAAACGGTCATTTTTAATGTTACTATAAATAGAAACTGATCAAAATTTTGCTGTGGCCTTCTATCACATTTTAATCAGCATAAAAAACTGAACATGTGTGCCAGGTTTGGTGTTTGTAGCTTAAAAATTATCAGTTTGTCACCATTACATCAATTTCTTTAAGCTGCCATTTTTAATGTTACTATAAATAGAAACTGATCAAAATTTTGCCGTGGCTCTGTATCACATTTTATTCAGCATACAAAAATGAACATCTGTGCCAGGTTTGGTGTTTGTAGCACAAAAATGCATGATTTGTCAACATAGAACCCTAGCTAGCAGGGCTAAACAATCCGAAAATACAAAATGAAATTTATATCTCCTAAAACGTGTTGAATATAAAGCGCACCGATCATTAATATATTTTTAAAAAGTATTGTCAATGTAGTGCTCACCTTATTGCGCGACATGAAAGGTTGTTGAACATGTTACGCACCACAACACTCTATCTCCAAAAAAAAAATCATGTTAAGCCTGGTCCCTTTTGGAACTCAGGACGTGTTAGCGCATTTTCGTATTATGTATCAGTACTTATGTTAGATATCAGCATTATGTAGTTATCAGTAATTTTGTTTAGATTTTAGACATATTTTTATGAATTTTCTTGTGTAATGAATATACCTGACATTTTTAAATTTAAAAGTCATTTCTTTACATTTTAAAAATTTTTATTTTCTCTTTAATCTAACTACAAGTCACCACAAATGATGACGTAAAAGTCTCTAAACCTTTACACATATTCTAATGACGTCAACTAAAAAAAAACAACTAATTCTTTTGCACGCCTTCGCACCACTCTTGAATGCTTGAAAAATGCTCTATTCGACTTCCAGCAATGGCGGCCGTTCCTTGTGCCAGTGTTAACTCTCGATTCGCAAAGTTTTGTGGTAGTTTTAACGGGGTTTTTTAACGGATCGAGTAACTGAGTGTTGATGCACCAATGGCAGGTCAGGACATACAAAAAACATATATACATCATGGGTCTAGGACTTATGGATCCTGTGATCAGAGTGATGACAGACAGACGGACAAAAAGGGGGCAATAGCGATTTCGACATCTCGAAAATGCGCTAAAAATATATAGATCTATATATGATATCAAGAGATAAATAAAATAATTTAAAATTGAATAATTCAATTAGACTTCAGTCCATTCGATCGATTTGAAATTTTTATACATCATTTTTACCATTGGCATGACTCATGAGTCCCGCCTGCAAACTTTCAGCTGGCTTGTTTACGTGAAAATGAGTTAAAAATCGACCGAAAATTATGTTGGTCAAGTCGGTCGTACAGTCGGTCGGTGGCACGGCTCAGACACCAAAAGTTATAATAAAGGATTTAAAAATCTAAATACATATTATTTTTCATAAAATGAATAATTAAAAAAAATTTCAGTAAAATTTGTTGAAACATTTTAGAAAGTAACTAGTGGACCGTCAAAGGAACCAATCATTAGTACTTTTATTTTTTTTAAATTATTTAGCCAGAAATCTTTGCGTTAGAGTGCAAAAAATATCCAAATTGCATAGAAAATGGGCAAAAAAAAAAGACATATTTTAAAAGCTTACAAACAAAATAAAAACGATTTTAAGGGATCCGGGCCTAAAATGAGTAATAATTTGAATAGTCTCATTGCCTATGTACATTTAAAAAAAGAGTCTTTTGTGGCCCCATCCCCTTGTGAATTTGGATTAGAAGTTCAGTGTTATATATTACTTTAATTTAAGCTCTTAAGTTTTTATATAACAAGTTTGGTCCTTTTCATTTTCCCATCTTCTAACGCTTAAACTAATGTTTATTAACTACTATCGGAAAAACGAAACTAAGGGGTCACCGAACCTGTACGAAGTAAGTTGTTATGAACTTAAGGGGGGACTGGTAGTCAACTTAACGTGAAAATCATGTATTTTTTTCAAATTTTCAAAAAATGTAATATTTTGTTACATCAACCTCTTATAAACACAATGCCCTGAAAATTTTTGTAAAAAATAATTGCTTTAGGTGCATAATTAGCCTTGGAATAACATGTGTCTATGCAACTATTTCAAGAAACCCCTGCTTTACGCTACGCAGTGGTCATCTAAAATCCCTACAAAACCACATTCCTTGAAGCCTAGCACCTGATGTTAGGCCTCTAAATAAAGCTTAGACCTGTGGCTATCGTTCTGACCTACTTATTTCGACTATATACACGTCTAACAAAGGAAAACAAGGCTGTGAAGTACGTCACAATTATTGTCGAAACACGTTTACACACCTCATACATCATCGTCTAGTAAGGCCTGAATTTTCATTGGTTGCCTGTGAACTAAGGTTACTAAAAATAGGTCTCTTCCATACCACAATGCAATGCGGTGTTTATATTTCGCTCCCATTTTGAGTAAAAATAATAAAAATGTCTTCGCCTGACATTCACCGAATAGACATCGGATTTAGATAAAGCTGCCGTTTTTGTGATCAGGAATTTTGTTGGAATACTTAAAAAAGTAATTATGAAATTATTAATTTAAATTTATTTAGTAACAGTATGTCGAGGCGTTGTCTCAATTCAAATGTAAACAAATGCATTAGCCTTAGCCATCGGAAAAAATTAGTGCTACTAAGTTAGTAATAGTAAATAGTAATAGTGTGGTTTTAGTGTGGTATCAATGCATACAATATACTGACATACATGTACACCTAAACACATATCATTTCATATAAATTATTGACTTACGTCAATTAATTAATTCATTATATTTACGTAATAGCTTATCATAATTATAATTGAGCTTAGTCGTAGTCATAGTCCTCCGTACCGTAGCCCTACTGAAGAAGAAGAAGATACTGAGCGTTACTGTTACTCAGTACTGACAGTAATTAAGTAATAGTAGATTGTAGTTGTAGATGAAGATAGGAAATGTTTGGCATTGTTATTTGACTTTAGTCATATATAATAATATACTTAGAACTAGAATGGAAAAGATATTAAAATAAATTCTAAATATTTATTTGAAGTGAAACAGGATCCAGACATCAAGCAGCAGTCAAGAGTAAATTTTTCTTGAAAAAGTCTCTGGATACAACAATACAAGTCACTGAAACTAAGTGAATTGCTTCAGGACAGTCAAGAGCAGTGACATGTAAGTGTACAATTAGAATTCTAATTTAAATAGTATTTTAAAATATTAATTTGAATTTAAATTGCTGTCTGGCCTGCTTTGAATAATTCTTAAAATAAATCAATTTGCCGACATTTTGCTGCGCAATTTTTTTTATTCCATCTCATTTTATTTACAAAATAAATTATTATCTTTTACTGAAGGTTTACGTGTATATTTTAATAATTATATTTGCTTTTCTAAACAGGTGAAAATAATCTCCAGCAAAATTAGAAGAAGATGTTGCAAAAGTTACAGAAAGAAGTCGCTTCGGAGGAGTTTCTGACTGTTTACCATGCTTCGCTTGATGAATGAGGACCCTAAAAATCATAGCTGCCCTATTAGAAAGTCATCATGCCACTGGTGGCTGACTGTCACAGCTATTGCTTAGAAACAATCACCACTAGACATATAAGAACAGCAGCAATTTTATCTCAGAAGTGAATTTGCCAAATTATTTTTGTTTTTTTCCTTTGGGGTAGGGGTAAATGAACAATTACATTTTTTAAATTAATGGGCTTTTCAATTTGATCTCTTATGTATCTTATTTACTAGAGGCATATGTGTTATAATAATATATCTTTATGCCACTTTAAATTGTTAAAAAATAAAATATTTAAAAAATAATTTTTCTTTTTGAGTTTTCTCAGTTTTGTCAATTTTACGAGTGTGGGGTTACTAGTGCAAGAAAATTTCAGAAACTGTCTATCCAAATAAAACAAAATTCACACCATCAGTTTGTGACATATGTATGTACAACCTTATAGAAGGTTTTCTTTCTATTGTAAAAAACAAAAAATCTATTCAAATTTTAGTCAAAACTGTCTTCGTAAACAACTGATTTTTTAATAGCGCAATTTTTAAAAATTCATAAAAAAATTAATTTTAAAGCTATCAAAATTTCCTTCTATAAGGTTGCACAATGTCCTATGTCTAAAAATTATACCAAGTTTGATTAAAATCCAATAGATGGTTTTTGAGAAATTTCAGCACTGCTGAATATATGAAATTGCCCCTTTTTACCCTCATTTTCCCATCAAAAGCATAAAAAATTATATTTTTTTTTGCTCCATTAATTTTTTAAATGTGTTTTTATAGCTTCTCCTGTGTGATGAGCAAAAAAATTCAGTCAAAGTATAGGATTTTAAAATTTAGCATTTTGACTACCAGTCCCCCCTTAACACTTGTTAATTTCAAACAATTTCATCATGTATTGAGTTATTTATATTTCTCAAGATCATTAAAAATTGGTTTCTATCCATTTATTCCCTTATAGCTAGATTGTTGAATAAAATAATAATTATAAAGCTTAAAACCTTTTTTTCTTTTCTTTTTTTTTAAAAACAAAGCAACATAAAAGGACATGCGCCCCAAATGGTGCAAGATGTAAATTTCATAATTCCTATATATTTCAATCTGGATAAGTGTGTTGATATTTGTTAAAAACATGTTTAAAAAATGGATGAAAACTTCTTAAAAGATTACAAAATAAAAATAAAATAATGGCCCTAAACTAAAAAAAAAAAATGGACAGAAGAGATTAATTTCCTAAAGTATATTTAATATTGGCCGTCAAGTATTTATACATCAGGAATCATCCACTAACCCAGGACACTGATAATTTATCTCATTTAAGAAAAGACATTATGGGCCCCAGCCCCTATCAGTTGTAATTTTTTAAAAGAATAACTATGTAAGAAGCCAACGCTGGAGTGTATTTAACAACTTAACACATTATTATTGTGGTCGGATCAATAAAATAATATAAAGAAAAATGAAATATAGGGCCCCCGGACCCAACGTGTGCAAAATATAAAGTTTGAAACATTTGTTTATTTCAATCTCAATCGTAATGGATATTTTAATCAATATTAGTTAAAATCATTTTTAAATTGCACGGGGGGGGGGGGTAAATATTAAACGCATAAGAAGGAAGACTTTTGGGTCCCTGGGTCCATAGGAATCGACATTATGAGTTCATTGACCTACATTGTTATAATATGGTCTTTCATGTTATTATATACCAAGTTTCTTCAAGATCCATTAAATTTAGCGGAATTTAATACTTAAATAAATTTTTACATAGCTCATAGAAGCAACATCCGACTTTATGGGACCCCAGGCCCATTCGGTGCAAGAAATTAACTTCAAAATACCTGTTTATTTCAATCTGGAAAATAATATATTTATTGTCAAATTGTTCAAGATGGTGTAAAATATAAATGGGAATTAAGTCTCCAAATCTTAAGAAAAAATATTTTGGGCCCCCGGCTCCGAAGAAACTGAGATTAGGAGTTAAATGTCCTAGGATATTTAGATATAGGATATCAAATTTGTATGTAACGAATTTGGGCAATATCTATATACTTTCAAAGTTGCTAACGCTTAAACTATTTTTATATAGCTAACTCTAGAAAAAATGTTTGGCCCGAATCGGCCCTCATTAATGTAAATATTCACATTTTTAAAAAAACACAAACCATTCCGAGAGAATGCTCAACAATTTTGTCAGGTTTCATGGTGATCGATTGAATGGTTTAGTCAGCTATTAAGGACAAATATACATATATTGTTTCATTTGATTTGAGATCACTCCATTTTATATTAAAAATTCGGAGGCATTTGTTTTCGAATGAAACTATTTTTTTCCTATATATTTAGTTGATTTCCAGCTTTCGCATCCATACGTTAATACAGGGAATACACATGAATTGAATAGCCTAAGTTTTGTATGCTTGCTAATTGTCCTTGATCTCCAAATATTTGTAAGTTTGTTAAAAACACTTGACGCCAACGCAATTCGAGTCATTATCTCTGATGTTTTATCTCCATCATATGTCATTTTGCTTCCTAAATAAGTGAAATTGGTTACTTTCTCTATAGTTTGATCATTAAATTTTATATCATTTGGTTGGTTGGTGAGGCCCATGATTTTTGTTTTGGTTGTGTTGATTTCAAGACCAATTTTGATTTGAAAAGTGCTGGAGACGATCTGTTTTTTCTTCGATGATCAAATGCGTTGAGCTTAAGATAGCCAGGTCATCTGCAAAGTCAAGGTCTTCCAATGTATTGTTTTCGATCCATTTGATGCCTAATCCGGCATCTGCGCATTTTCGCTTGACCCAATCGATTGCTATTCCAAACAACATTGGTGACATGACACATCCCTGTTTCACCCCTGTTTTGACTGGGAACCAGTCAGAATTCACGGTCTCTGTTTTCACACGGCAACGTGAATCTGCATAAAAAGCCTTAATAACGTTCACATATGTTGTTGGGAAACCATAGAAATTAAGGAGATTCCAAAGTGTAGGTCGGTGGAGGCTGTCAAAAGCTTTTTGGTAATAAACAAAATTTATAATAAGCTGGGATTGATACTCAACAGATTCTTCGATGATAGTTCTGAGTGTGAATATATGGTCAATACATGACCGATGTGGTCTAAAGCCCGCTTGCTCTTCTCTGAGCCTTTCGTCTATTGACTTTTTTTATTCTTTCCAGTAGGACACTGCAAAAAAGTTTTCCTGGCATAGATAGCAAATTTATTGCATGCCAATTATTGCAGTCCCGAAAATCGTCATTTTTGGCAGTTTAAAGGTGGCACCATCTTTCCATTCTTTCCAATCAAGAATATGTGTCGAATTTTATAAGGAGAAGACGATGGAATTACATCGGTCATGTTCTTCGAATGTACGAGAGAAGACTCCCAAGTCAGGCCCTCATGTGGACACCAACAGGCAAAAGAAAACAAGGAAGACCAAAAGAAACCCTGCGTAGAACAATCATAAGAGAAAGCTCAACCATGGGTCTAAGAAATAACCAGGACTTGATACAATTAGCAACGGATCGTCAAAAATGGAAATCCATGACCTCTGCCCTATGTGCCGTCTTCGGCCCGAGAGGAAATAACTAACTAACTATAATACATATATACATACATACTTTGATTTATTTATATGTAGCTAGATGATAATTCGATTAGGTATTTAAACGCACTTTCCAACAAAAATTCTTATTTTTTTATTCAATGCAAACCATTCTAGATTTCATTAAAAGTCATTTCAAATCAGTAATTCAGAAACTAAACAAAATATGACGTCATATCCCCTCACACTACATCACACGAAGAATGTGTCAAGATAATGTGCACTGCACAAAAATCTAATATTAGCATTCATAAAGGGGGAAAACCCCATTTACTATCATTCTAAATTACATTCAAAGTCATTTCAAATCAATAACTTTGAATCTAATTAAAACAATTGCTAGCTTCAAATTCCTGCTAAAACTACGGGAGTCGAAGGAAAAGAGATTTTACAAAAAAATCCTTCTCAGACATTGTTCTAAATATTAGTTTGGGCGTTTGTTACAACTCGATAAATCTTATATTTGGCGAGAAAATACTGAAATTTTTAAAGATTTTATTTTAATTTTCCAGGAAATCCAGTAACCTCTTTCGGTAATTGGTTTGGCCCGCGCACGTCCTTGAATCTTCTTAATTTAATCTTCATATTAGCTCGAGATCCTAACCATTTATCTGGTATGGTTCAAGAAGAGTTGCTGTTTAAAGCTCGAACAGAAGGGCCAGATATATCGATTATATAAACGAAATTTTTCACAAGGGAAAATGCGTTATATTTATGCGTATAGATCTACAACTTAAACAGAGATTGGGACTTACAAAAGATAACTATTTTTAAAAATCAACAATATGTTTTTTGTAATTGAGAATTAAGAATTTTTAAAATTATATCATAGAAAAATAAAATTTGGCTTTCCACAGTAACAGAGGACGCGAATAAAAACATTTTTAAACTAATAAAAGTAATTACATTAAAAGGTACAGTATTCTGATAACATCATGAGAAAAAACAGAAAATCAATAGCATATCATTTGTAGTTCAGTTAAACATATAAAATGATCTCTATGAAGTTTTAGCAATGACGCCATCCGATGGTTAGCAGCCAAGTTAGTCGAACAATATTCATGTTTTTGCGAAGACTTCCTGCCTTCAGAATTAGTTCAATGTTCAGATCTCTTAAAAATTTTTTATCCAGCCCCAGGCTCAGGATAAAGAAAAGGGAGTAAAAATGTGAAACTCTTAGCACGTGCACAAAGTTGTTTTAAATGTTGCTTTAAAATGAGCTAAATTTTTTACACAGTCCAATATCACACTTCGAATCTATCTCTCAATGATGACATCAAACTACAACAAAGAGCGATAATTTATAAAGTTGAAAAGAATATAAAAACAGCATGGGACAACCAAGACTGATATGCTCTCTGTAATAAACATGAAAAATTGAACAACTGTAAGCTTACTTAGAGCTTTACTCATTTGATTTATTATTTCGCAATGAGAAAAATTCGCACACGAAAGTTGTAGGTTAAGATAATATTTTTTTTAAAAAATTGTATGACTTTTATTTCAAATAGAGAAAACAATTCTTTACATAACAAAAACAAACGTTTAAAAAAATATATATATATATATATTTTAAAACCCGTGAAAGAAAGACAAGTTTTTGACCATATATACTTTATATACGAGACATAACTATGGAGGTGTTTATTACAATACGCAGCGCAACACAATAAAAAAATACAATATTTTCGAAATGTCTCGTAAAACAAGTTTAACATAGTGAGGACCGATCGAGAATATATTAATTTTTATTGTCGATTGCGTGTGACGAAAGGTTGTTGAACATAATACGCTCCACGACACTATCTAAAAAAATCATGTTAATCCTGGTCCCTTTTTAAACTCAGGACGTGTTAGCGCATTTTCGTATTATGTATCAGTACTTATGTTAGATAACAGCATTATGTAGTTATCAGTAATTGTGTTTAGATTTTAGACATATTTTTATGAATTTTCTTGTGTAATGAATATACCTAAAAAAAAATTGTTTAAAAGTCATTTCTTTACATTTTTTTTATTTTCTCTTTAATCTAACTACAAGTGGTTTGTGGTCACTGAAATAGGACTCATAAATAAAACATTCTAAATTGTAATCAGCTAATCGCCCAAATACTCCGTCAATTGTTGTTTGATAGACCATGGTTGCCAATCTTGGTGAAATTAGCTGAATGTTGAAGCTTGTTTCGAGAAAGTTTTCAATTTCTGCCCCTGGGCCGCTAAGAACTTGATTGAAGTCACCACAAATGATGACGTAAAACGCTCTAAACTTGTACACATATTCTAATGACGCCAACAACAAAAAAAAACCTAATACTTTTGATAATAGTAAGACTTATGGCAATGGCGGCCGTTGCCTGCGCAAGTGTTATCTCTCAATTCGCAATGTTTTTTGGTAATTTTAACGGGGTTTTTTAACGGATCGAGTAACTGAGTGTTGATGCACAAATGGCAGGTCACGACATACAAAAAACATTTATACATCATGGGTCTAGGACTTATGGATGCTGAG
Source organism: Radix auricularia (assembly GCA_002072015.1). Lineage (NCBI taxonomy): Eukaryota > Metazoa > Mollusca > Gastropoda > Lymnaeidae > Radix > Radix auricularia. The sequence continues at coordinate 13,556 of MUZC01001610.1, forward strand.
ATCTAGGGTGATGACAGACGGACGGACGGACGGACAAAACGAACGGGTGCAATAGCGCATTCGACTTCTCGACAATGCGCTAAAAATCAACATGATACAAATACATAGAGATAAATAAAAATAATTAAAATTCAATAATTCAATTTTGTGTACTGAAATTCCGTCTGTATCAAGTTTTTTAAATGAAATTCAGTCTCTTTTATTTTATTGTTTCGTATTGGTATTCTGTTACGGTCCTTCTATTGATTTTTACCGACTTTCTACCTTTGTAAATCTATTGTTTTGTACTAACTTTCTGTCTGTAACAATCTTCTGTTTTGTATCGATATTATGTCTCTGTACATCTATTGGGCTGTACTAACATTCTGTATCTGTCTATCTATTGTTTTTACGGACATTCTGTCTGTGTGATTCTACTTATTTGCATTGACCATCTATTGATTTGTACTGATATTATGTATCTGTCAATCTATTTTTTGTATTTATATTCTGTCTTTGGCAGCTGTTGTTTTGTACTGACATTCTGTCTTAGTTCATCTATTGTTTTCTTTTCACATTCTTTCTTTGTCGGTATAACGTTTTTTTAACAGACATTGCATCCCTAATATATATATATATTTTTTTTTTAGAAAGACGAGTCCTCTTTATTGATTAACTATATTTTTTAAGATGTCATAGAAAAATGTCATTTACATACTGGCAAATAAAAAGTAGCAATATCTTTGCCAATTTAATAAAGTTTTTATTTCATCAAATTTAATGCACAATTTTTTTTACGACCATTCTGAATTGATTCTCAAACTTCAGTTTAGAAAAGGGACTAATGCACTGAAATATACGAGGACATGTGAAAATGTTTTTTTTTCTGCTTAGTGTTGTGCTTTTTCATCCCGGTCAAATCATGATGTCGTTGATCCCATAGTTTACTTTTATTGTGTACTTATTTTAATGGGTTAAAAAATAAAACCACCTGCTGCATCACTGAAGTTAGACTGAGCCAAACACAACCAGAGTAAAGAAATCTTATTTTCTCATCAAGCACAGACAGTCCAAAGCCTTGTTTACCAAAAAGTGGCCCATAACAATCTATATCCATTTTTACAGGAGGAAAACTTTGGTAACGACAGCTATATGTTTGAAAAAAAAAATCATCGTTTTACTTAAGTTTAAGCGATGAATTATCGCAAAAGCTTCATTAGTGTCTTTATTCCGGACAATTTTAAAATAGGTATGCTAACGTTAACTTAACGAGACATAACAATAAGGATGTTCTCGAGTGCATGTCAATGCCAAATTACACAATTTTTCTTATGTGTCTCTAAAACATGTGTGATATTATGCTCACTGATCGGGAATATATTTGTTAAAAGTATCGTCAATATAATATCGCGTGACAAGAAAAATTGTTCAATATAATACGCATCAAGACAGTCTATCTCAACAATTAAAATGATACACGGAGATAAAGAAAATAATCTAAAAGATCAAAAATATAAATACAGTACATTCAATCGATCTGAAATTTTATATATCATTTTTATCATCTCAACAAGGCTACCAGCAAAATTTTAGCCCGCCAGTATACTGGGACTTTGTTTAAAAATCGATCCAAAGTTTTTTGGCTAGCAAGTAAGCATGCAGCCACCACGAGCCAATAAAAAGGATTTTTTTAAAAACAGTTTCTCGGTGTCACTCGATTAAATTTACTTTTATTAGACTGAAGTCACAGTATAGTATAATTAACACATAAAAAGGGGAAATATTAAAAATCATTGTTTTACACGACAAAGTGATTTTTTGAACTGTTTAGACAGTTCCAAATGGTTTGACCATGACTGGGGTTTTTGAAGGAGCTGTCCGACCCACTTCTTCCATCTTTAAAACATTAACCATCATTGCAGACAGTAAACGCGTAGTAAAGGCAAGCCTCAAATGACTTCAGATCTCATCCTGCTGCCACACTAATGGGGTGACTTTTGTCACCACCGCATTCGCCAGTGTCGCACATAGGCAATTCAAAGCTTTCATGTGGTCCACTTATCGGAGGTCAGTCTCATTCGTTCCCAGAGTTTTTAGATTAAGTACACGAAGGAAGGCCTTTTCAGTCTGTTTCTTTTCATTCACCTTTCTTGTAATTGAAATCAGGGTTTGGTTCGTTATGCTCCAATCTAATGTATCGCGTCACCGTGGTAAGCATTGTCTTATTTCGCCTCATTGCCAGGATTTCTATGTTTGACATAACGTCAACAATGGCTGGGATGTGGTTCATGATTACCCGAATACCAAACGTAAAGCTTAATTGTCATTTTCTATACTGCCCTGTCCTTTAGGAGTCGTGCGATTCAAGAAGGCCTGAATTGGGAGGCTGTAGTCGATGGCACCCCTCACACTACCGAGAAAGACAGTTCTTAGTTCTGTTGAGTCTGCGCCCCAACGTATGCTATTAAGCTTCTTTATCAGGGAACTTTCCGCTATTTTTATCGCTCACTAGAATATACCAGCCACAGTGATTAATTGACGGCAATCCATGGGGCTTTGCAGGAGGGTCCTGATTGTCTAGCCAATTTAAAGTTCTTTCCGTCCTTATTTGCATTCACAGACTCATGGCTCTTGCTAGAAACCGTGCCCGATCCCATCTGGAATCAAAATCGGGTAGTGTCTATTTTGCACCTCGAGACTCAAGAACAACTACCGTGAAAAATGCTGCCAGGGCTGTGCTTCTGGAGACAATGTCAGAAAGATTTACCAATTTATGCTGCGACCTATCAAGAGCAATCCCTAGCGGCAACTAAGGCGTAATATTCAGTCAATAATCCCAAACTTAAGACTGAACACTGTTCCACACAGAGCTTGATATCTGCATAAGTTTGACTCGAGAAAGGTTAATTGCACTCAATTATGAAACAAATCTGCTGATCGAATGCACTATGTATGCTGGTGATTGGGATAGACAAACCCAAATGCTTAAGGGTAAGAATTTTTTGGCGCTGCCCTCTTGGTGAGGCTTGCCAGAGATTATTTTAACCGGGTATTTAAAGCGTAGCGCTCTACCCCAAAAGAGAATGTCACTTTGGTTTCCTTTTTTTTACTCTTAAAAAGACAATACGTTTGTAAAACTATTTACATATTAATATTGGGGTTTCAGCTAAAATTGTGTTTTAAAAGTTTAATTTTAAGTTAAATATTTGTCTTTTCTTTGGGAAACTTCATATCTTTTTTTTTTATAGATTTTTCTTCCCAGCATTTGTTAATTTATTGGATTTATTTCATGTATTTTTGGCACGTACTCGCTCACTATTAAGAAAAGTATATATATNTATATATATATATATAATATTATAGGTTTTACCCAACAATATCTTAATAGGAACAAAAGGTAGGTTATTTTCCGATGTTTGTATAATCAATACAACAACTAAGTCATAACTAAGTCGCTGTATGGATCTTAGCCAAAGCATTTAGATGCAATGCTTTGATGATAACCAAAGTACCCGTTGAGGGTCGGGTTACTCCGAAGCGACCGTTTCGTCTCCCTCAATTAACTAGCAACGCTGTTGAGCGGTGTCGATTTAGGGCCAGGAGCGCAAGCACGGAATAGCAAAAGGTACCGCTAGGAAACGCTTTTGATCGCCAGCTCTGAGGAAACCTTCCGGTGGGGGTTAAACCCTAGGCAGGTCAGTGATGATTCCACGCTTTGCGGTGATCTAAACCATAGAGACTCGTAAGCTTTGCCGTGGTTGCGCCAAAGTGATACTATGTTGATAGCGAGTCACAGTAGGAAATCCCACACCTCCCCCTGTGAGGCACACTTTACTTTAGTGGGAGGCGTTTTTGACCTATTGTCGATGATGCCCAGGCGGCCGCTTTTTGCAGCGACCGTTCCGGGGGGCTTCTCAGCCTTTACGTCCCTTAGGGGGCCAAAGGGCTGAGGGGGTTTTCCGGGAAGCCCCATGAAGAGCACAGGCTCGGGACTGCTGATTTTCTTCCACATGTAGGATTTTCAGTCATATATATATATATATATATATATCAGCGAAATACCCACGCTTTGCAGAGGAAATTTAGGATTTTAGTTAAGTGTCAAAAACCCTCATTATACCCAATCAAAAAGTTTTCTTAGCCTGTTAACATCGCAAGAATGTAAAAAAACGTCCAATAGCGTCATGCTACTACCTACACGGAAATTCGGAGATTTAATGATGAATATGATAGGTTATAAAATGAGAAAAACTTACATGAGTGGAAATTTTTAACATCTTTTTCGCCAATTATCGTCTGGAGAGTCTGCTGAATAAAATCCAAAAGTTGTATGTTTTTACCTACATGGAAAACTGGAGTATTAGTAATCAGTCGATTTTAAAAAAGTACATTCGGGCCCCGTCCCCCCTACCCCGCTGAGTTAGAATTTTAAAATTCTTTTTCGCCAATATTTATTGAAGAAGTGTGTTTAATATCTTCAAAACACTTCATGTTTTTACCTATACACGGGAAATTAGAGAATTAGTGATTTGTCGGTTTTTTTTATAAATGAGTGGGAATTTTATCATTCCTTTTCGTCTTTTATCATCGGGAGAATGTACTCAACAAATCCCCAACGTTTCATGCTGCTTCCTACCCTGACAAATGAAAATTTAGTTGTTTTCAAGGTTAATTTAGCTCATTTAAGGAAAAAAGTACATTTAGGCTCCCGGCCCCACATGAGTAGGAATTTTATAATACTTTCCAACAATTATCGCCGTGAAAGTGTCCTCAATAACTTCCAAAATTTTCATATTTTTACCTAAACGGGGAATTGGAGAGATAATAATTTTTATTTTTTTATAGATTTCATATAGGAAAAAACTAAATTTGCCCCCCCCCCTCCCCCGTTTTTTTTTTAACTGTAAAGAACAACACCCCAATGTTACATGCGCCTACCTACTCGTAAAATAGGAGAATTCATTATTTTCAATTTGTATATAGCTCATGTATATAAAAAAAATCATGTTAAGCCTGGTCCCTTTTGGAACTCAGGACGTGTTAGTGCATTTTCGTATTATGTATCAGTACTTATGTTAGATATCAGCATTATGTAGTTATCAGTAATTGTGTTTAGATTTTAGACATATTTTTATGAATTTTCTTGTGTAATGAATATACCTGACATTTTTAAATTTAAAAGTCATTTCTTTACATTTTAAATTTTTTATTTTCTCTTTAATCTAACTACAAGTCACCACAAATGATGACGTAAAAGTCTCTAAACCTTTACACATATTCTAATAACGTCAACTAAAAAAAACAACTAATTCTTTTGCACGCCTTCGCACCATTCTTGAATGCTTGAAAAATGCTCTATTCGACTTCCGGCAATGGCGGCCGTTCCTTGTGCCAGTGTTAACTCTCGATTCGCAAAGTTTTTTTTGTAGTTTTAACGGGGTTTTTTAAAAGATCGAGTAAATGAGTGTTGACGCACCAATGGCAGGTCAGGACATACAAAAAACATATATACATCATGGGTCTAGGACTTATGGATCCTGTGATCAGGGTGATGACAGACGGACGGACACAACGGGTGCAATAGCGATTTCGACATCTCGAAAATGCGCTAAAAAATATGACCCGGCGCCCATGAATATAAAATTCAAAATTTTTAAACGCCATTTTTGTCGTGAGAAGCTACCCAACAACTTCCAAAAGTTTCATTTTGCTTTCTACACGGTAAATTGGAGAATCAGCAATGAGACGGTTTTTAACATTAGAAAAAGTATATTTGGGCCCCCGGTCCCTACGAGTGAGATCTTTAACATTATTTTTCGCGTATTATCGCTGGGAGATTGTAATCAGCAAATTTCCAGTTTCCTACTACTACCTACACGGGAAATATGAGAATGAGTGATTTTGAAACAACTACATTTTGACCCCCGTTGCCTAGAAAATAGTATTTAAATATTTTTTAACACCTGCTATCATCGTAAAATTGTATTTAACAACCCTCCCCACTCCCCACCCCGACCCCGACATTTCATGCGTCTACCTACTCAGGAAATAGTAGAAATAGTGATTTTCTTCTTCTGTATAGCTCATGAAAGAAAAAAAAAAGTTTTTTGGGCTCCGACCCACAAGAGTCTTAATTTCTCAAATTCCTTTACACCAGTTTTTGTCAGGAGAGGGTATCCAAAAAACTTCCCAAAGTGTCATGTTATACCTACATGGTAAATTGGAGAATTTGTGATGAGTCGGTTTTTTAAATAAAAAAAACTATATTTGGTGCCCGTCATCAAATTAGTGAGAATTTTAACATTCTGTTTTTTTTCACTTATCGCTGGGAGGGCGTACTCTAAAAATTCATAAAGTTTCATGCTTTTACCGACACGGGAAATAGTTGAATGAGTGATTTACAGTTTTATAAATTTCATATACTAAATTTGGGCTTTCGGTCCCTAATAAGGAATATTTTTAATATGGTTTCACCTGCTACCACAGTAAAAATTGTATTTAACAAAAAAAAAGTTTCATGCGTCTATCTACTCGGGAAATAGGAGAAATAGTTATTTTAAATTTTCATATAGCTAATATAAGGAGAAAAAAGTTTTTGGGCCCTGGCTTCAATGAGTGTAAATTTCAAATTCGTTTACGCCAATATTCCTCGTTGGAGGGTAACCAACAACGTCTCAAATTTTCATGCTCCCATCTATACGAGGTTAGAGAATTACTAATGAGTCGGTGAATTAGTGAGGGCTTTTGTTTTTATTAGTATATATNTATATATATATATATATAAATATATATAATCCTATATTATAAAAAAGCAATTTTCTATCCGACCCATCATATCGATTAGTCCCTCAATCTCCTTCAGACTCCAACAGCCAATCAGAGAAAACAAATTTCATTTACATATTGAACACGCTTACGATGATGCTCAAAACTAGTTATTTTTAGTACAGTATTTTTTCCAAGACTATATATTCGGGGCGGGTTTGCGCGTTGGGATTCATAATAAAAAAATCATGTTAAGCCTGGTCCCAATTGGAATTCAGGACGTGTTAGCGCATTTTCGTATTATGTATCAGTACTTATGTAAGATATCAGCATTATGTAGTTATCAGTAATTGTGTTTAGATTTTAGACATATTTTAATGAATTTTCTTGTGTAATAAATATACCTGACATTTTTTTTTAAATTTAAAAGTCATGTCTTTACATTTTAAATTTTTTTATTTTCTCTTTAATCTAACTACATGTCACCACAAATGATGACGCAAAACTCTCTAAACTTTTACACATATTCTAATGACGTCAACTAAAAAAAACAACTAATTCGCACCAATGCTTGAAAAACTATGTATTCGACTTCCGGAAATGGCGGCCGTTCCCTGCGCTAGTGTTACCTCTCGATTCGAAATATTTTTTGGTAGTTTTAACGGGTTTTTTTAACGGATCGAGTAACTGAGTGTTGATGCACAAATGGCAGGTAAGGACAAACAAAAAACATAAATACATTATGGGTCTAGGACTTATGGATGCTGTGATCTAGGGTGATGACAGACGGACGGACGGACGGACATAACGGTTGCAATAGCGCATTCGACTTCTCGAAAATGCGCTAAAAATGTGTCTTCACGGGTGTTGTATTATAACTATAATGGATGATATTATTGACGTGATGCTCATCATGTATGGCTGGTCGACCCGGTGGGTCACACGACACATCACGGGGGAGTGGAGATAGGGTCTCTAGACAAAGCGTGGTGTGGTGGGGGGTAGGGTCTCTGGACAGACCGCGATTTGGAGGGGGGTATTGAACACGACAGGTGCGTGTCGGGGGGAGGTAGGGTCTCTGGACAGTCCACGGTGTGTGGGCGAGTAAACCGAAGAGACGTAAACAGGGTAAGCATTAAGCTGACACGACGTAACAAAACAGCGAAAGTTTCGGCAAAGAGCTTTTTTCAAAGGACATATACAATACACAAATAAGACGAATAGTTTACTTAAAATAGCTAAACATGAAATATCAGAATTAAATTATATCAATCTAGATTGTGACGGGGCGCCGTGGCGCAGTGGCGTAGCTAGGGGGGGGCGGTGGGGGCGGCCCGCCCCGGGCGGCACATGTTTTAAGGGCGGCACTTGTGGGCATTTGAAAAGTACTGCCATTTCCAAAAAACCCCTTTTTCTTTTGAAAAGGGAAAGCCCAGGTGAAAGAAAAATATTCGTACTTTCGAGTCTAAATTTAACGGATTAGTAAAACATTTGTTTGATTACATACTGGTTGTTATTACTAACACATAATCGTTCAGTAATTTAAAATAGCTCAAAAGCGGTATCGATTTGTTTGGAAAATTAAGCGGTATTATACGTCACAGACAACGCTTTGAAAAGAAAACAACGCACACACATACACACTCCAAACAAAACACACCAACACTGGGTTGAAATATACTATTAATATCGCCACGACAGTTATTGCGTGGATTTTCGACATGCGCAGAATGATGCATGAACAAGTACCTACACGGCATCGTGGTTCAAATTTTGTTGTTAAATTTCATTGAGTAATTATCTTGCTGTTTCAGTTCTCAGAAAAATATTCTAGTGTAAGTTGTTTTTTTAAATTATTTTTTTTATTGCATTAAAGTAGCACACATAATTTGTGTTTTTCATTAATAATATTTTACCAATCCAAAAAAAGTAATGTTTAAATAATTTAAATACGACTATTTTATAGAAAATTATTAAGGTTTATGTCAAGACTATGAAAATATTTCATTTTTTAAGTTAACCTAGTGGCCGTTTATAAATGACGTCACACGATTTTGTCAGATTTTTAACCATGCCCCTTCCCCACTCGTCACCCTTTGTCATAAAAACTTAGAACCCCTCAGATATGATGTTACAACCCCCCCCCCAAGCCTTATTTTCAAATTGAAAATAAGCATGTTGTAAATTAATTAAATTAAATTAAATACGTGTATAGTGTAATTCTACACTACAGTTAGTGTAACTAAGTATGTCAACACTATTGAAAAAAGCTGTCAGGGTAACCGTCTGAATTTTCAAGTGGGTACGATGGATATCCGTTCCAAACATCGATAATTTTCGCGATCATGTCCACTATTCAAAACGCAATGCACCCTAGCAACCATCCATGCACCTCATTTTACAATGACTTGCCTCCCAATTTTTGTTAACTTAAATGTACTTCAAATTTTTATTCCTTATGTTAATGCATTCGTCAGACTCAAAAGAAAAGCGAATATTCAAGCACAATGTCAGCAACAATGACATATCGTCGTGTCAGGTTATTCAGGACCAGCAGCTTGATTGATATTTATTGTCTCTAGGTAGTGGTAGTAATCAATGTTCCCTCTAAAGATCGTTGGTCAGTGTGAAAAACACTCCAAACACAAACTACAACTCGTGTGCAAAGTTGCAAAGCACCCATCTTTTATGCAATCTTTTACAAAATTAGCCTTAGCTATTACGGGACCCTATGCAGCTTAGTATGCGAAATGGATTGCGAGTGCCCCTGTTTGGAGAGAAATAATGTATTAATATGGAAATTAAGTGAAAATTAAGATAGGTTGGGCCTATGAAAGCGTGGGGCCCTCTGCGACCGCATTGGTTGCAGGAGCTTAAGCCCAGTCCTGGTTGTACCTAAACTACAAGAAGATATATTATGTTTTTAACAAACGTGGGGGGGGG
>MUZC01001610.1:23826-56238 GCA_002072015.1 Radix auricularia
CAATACAAGCGGTATTTTCTATTTGAAACCGAGGGTGTTAAAAAATTTTTTTTTGTTGTCATTTAAAAATGTTTTTAGTGTAAGGCTTCACTGTAATATCGTAACACGCGTGAAACCACGAAAAACTTCATTTTCGGTAATAATATATTTAAGTGGAACTTTTATATAAAGTTCCGCGTTTTGAATGACGTAATATGTGTGTTGCCCCACCAAAAAAAAAAAAGAACGGTGCGTGACGTCATTTATGGGAGGCCCCTAAAAGGGCGGCATATTTAAGACCGCCCCGGGCGGCAAAAGCTCAAGCTACGCCACTGCCGTGGCGTCTGCGGCGCCCACTTTTTTTAGGTCGTCTACTGTGCCAACCTTTTTCAAAAGCCCAACTAACTTGTCCTTTTTTGCTAAATTCGAAATATTAAACTTTGTGATATGTGTGGCGAAATTTGTGAACCCAATATTATTTGCACGAGAATAGCATCATATCACAAGGGGAATAACTCACTAAACATTTGAAGGATCAAAGGTCACTAATTAAATATGCAGTGAACTACAAGGTTATCCCGAAAGCGAGGCTATCCACATATGTATAAAATTTCTGCATCGACAAGATTCTGTCTTTTTCCGCCCGAACGTCACTGTGAGCTGTATCGACTGAGTGTTCAAGCCATTGAATTAAATCTATAGTCATCTTTGATGTGAGAAAGCCGACACCATTGTCCGTTAGCCAGAATCTATGTAAGTTGAAACTCTAACTTAATGCCCTGGCATGTGGTATTGTATTTCACGCCGATATTTAAATATTAATCTTCGTGCAATGTCATATTGAGTTTGTAGAGACATGTTGGCCCCGTTACGCCATGTTTAAAATTAAAATTGTCAAAAACCAATGTAGATTCTAATTAAGATAAAAGAATTTGGAAAATTCTCTTGTATTTTGTCATCGGAAGAAATGTGTTTGAATTATGTTCATCATTGCCTTAAAAATTTACTGACTCATTACAAAAGAAAATGTATCCAACAAAACGTATAAAAAGCTCATTTACTTTTGTTTTTCTATGCTATGAAAATTAATTTAATCTTATTTTATTTAGTTAATTTAATGTCAGCATTCTTAATTCTAAATATAAGTTTACTCGTTATAAGTTCTAGAAAAATGTATTTATTTAAGCAAAATCAGTAATTATACTTTTTATTTCTTACAAAATTCTTGAAAATTTTTAATAGTAGTAAAATTTTATAGACGGGTATATTCTGGTCGGGGGTTTAATCTCGACTGTTAGACCGGAATCAAGTACAAGTACCAGAATCATATGGTCATACTCGTACACTAATTCAGTCCATAAGTTTTTTCCCTGCAGTAACATTAGTTTAAAAAGACTTTAGATGCATAATTGACTTTGAAGTTCTGGCATTAGAAAAGTTTAAGTATAAAATATAGTTTCTTCATTTATTTGACTTTTTTCTTTGCTTTTATTTTATTAAAATTTATTTTAACGCCTTTTATTTAAGCATCTAATAAATGGGGCATTAGCCCCATCCCCATATATACACAATGTGCTGCTCTGAGATATCGATGGGCTCATGTTTCATGTGCAGTATGTTTTGCTTTCACAACAGGAGCGGCAGTCAAATTTTAAGAATCATTTAAGCTACTATTACTATTTCAGTTTTGACGTTTGAAACATTTATATACCTTATGATAGTTGTTTTATATATTTTATAAATTTCTTATGTGTTTTTTTCATTGTATCGGTAAATAGATCGGCTTTCTTATAAATCTTTTGTAATACACTAAGTGCCACCCGGGGCATATGCCCCCTTTGTCCCCGCCTCACTACGTGCTCGATTAAACAGAAATAATTAAATAGATTAAACATTTTAAAAGTTCAATAACACACATACACTTTTTTGGACGTAAAGATTTTAATTAAATTAACATAAAAGTATTAAACATATTCAAATTATTTAGACAATAATAAAGAAATTATTTAAGTTTATATACCATTATGCTATATGCATTTTTACTATCCTAGAACTTTCACAGAATGGCACAAGAAACTTTTAGTGGTCAAAGTTTTCTAACCAATTAGAATTCATTTTAAATCTCAATCTCTAATTGTAAACAAGTAAACAAAATATGAGTTAGCCTGACAGGACGTAACAGAACAGCGAAATTTAGGAAACAAAAAGTCTTCCCCAACGAACAATTAATGCGCCACAAAAAAAAAAAAACTTACGAGTCAATGAAAGGAAAGTAGGATGGGAGTAGTGTGAGTTTATTTATGAAAGGTGATAGTGGGTGTGGCCTAACGATTAGGTGGTCAGAGCAAACACAACATTCATCCCATGTTGTACATAGGTCTCATACTCTATTCTCCAGACTGACTCTCCTGGGTTTGTGCAAGAGACCTTACATTAGATGACCGAGAAAGCAAATTTAGGTGATGATAGTAAAGTTGTCATCTTTTAGCTATTTAGTAAGTCATGAATTAAACATAATTTTTTCCAAATACAGCAGTCATCTTAGTCTATGCCATCATCTTGTAGTAAAAAATAAAACAATTTTTCAAGGATAATTGACCAATGAAGTATTCCATAAATTACAGAATTAAGTAATTTGGGGGTTGTTATTTCACCCCGGTAATTAGAATATTTTAAAGATATCCTAAACTTTATGAAATATATAAGTAAATACCTAATCATCATGGGATAAAAACTGTTTCATCCGAAATGCTTGTAACATAATTTAATTGTTTATATTATGTAATTAGGTTAATATAATTTAAATACATAATATCTTCAATTTCAACGAAATGTAGGAGCTTTTAAGCAGCATTGAATTGATTAAAATTCATATCAGAATATGTGACACAAATCCAATAGTTAAAAAAGAGTTAACGAAATGAAATTTTTAATTTAACAATTATATTTAAATCTAATTTCAAGATGTAGATTGTGTCTTTGGAAATGAACAGGGACAAACTAAAACACTGCTCTAAATGATAACTTTTTTTTCAAATTAATAGTAATTCATCATTTTTATTCAGATCTGTTTGCCCCCCTTCGGCCAATTTTTCCTGTAAGAATCTAGTAAATGGACTTTTGATATCCTTTGATCAATCCACTTGAAATTTTTTATATGATCAGCGCTTATTAAAAATTATTTTTAGTTATTTGAAACGGCTGTGATTTAATTTTAACCAATGACATCTAAATCGGAAACTGTCTCAACACCCGAAATGAAAGAAAAGTACTAATTTCCTATCATAGTGATTTGTCATGTTGTTAGTTAAACTTACAAAAATATGTGATAGCATCGCCAGAGTTATGAACGAAATGTTTCGTCCATGTTGCATATCTTGTTTTTAACCATTTGAAGAGAAAGTTCAAATTTTGCCTTAAGGTTTAATTTTTTCACATTTCTCACATGTGGAAGTCTTTATGTGACTTATCTATCAAAACAATAACAGAAATATCGGTGCAGTGAACTTCGGGAACACTGTTAAAGGCTTTCAATAGAAATTATTTCCTTTTCGGGAAATATTTTTATTGAAATATTAGACAAGCTCATTGATGTATGTGTTATAGGCAATGCGTGAAATCGTCATTCTATAGGTGAAACAAGATGGTGAAAAAGTAACAATAATTTATTTTACAATAATTACAGTGGGCGAAAACAAGTTCCGTTATGGCCAAAATTCATCACTAGGTTTAAGCCAATCAATATAATAGTTATATAGTTAATACTCAAATTTTTAGAAAGGACTGCCCCGCTCCGTGAACGGTTGGTTCTGCAATTCTGTCCTATGGGCTGCTTTCCCCTATGGTTCCAGGTGACTTCGGTGATCACGGATTGTGTAATTAACCGGCTTCTACACAGATGATGTGTAGGCAACAACCAGTGCGGTTGGCTTCTTGTTGGCTGCTTCACCTATAGTTCCAGGTGACTTCGGTGATCACGGATGGTGTTAATAACAGGCTTCTACAACTATAAGGTGTAAGCAACAACCAGTGCGGTTGGCTTCAGCGTCACGCTTGGAGAGAGCTGGTAATGATGATTTGTCCTCCTCTGGTCCCGTCGATCAGTGCAGGGGTGAGGTAGGGGTTGTATGCAAGTCGCGTGGATAGCGGTGAGTCCAGCTCCTATTCCAATTGTGGGTTGAGGTGGAATGCAAAACGCGTGGATAGCGGTGAGTCCAGCTCCTGACCAAGGTATGTTGACACTTCGTTAGGGCGGTTGCTGTCTGGAGTTCAGGTTATCCCGCAGTACATGCGGGTGCCTAAAAACCAGACTGAGATAAAAAGAATATACATGAGGGTGGTTTCTACTCTCGTCTGTCTTGATCCACCCTTTGGGCAGCCGAGCCTTCTGAGCCAGGTGCCAAATGGTAATCAAATACATTTTCATGAACATATTGTTATTAAATACATACATATATATATAACATGAACTGGAAATAATATTTCAATTTCATTGTGTCAGTGGATGGTGGAATAAATACAATGATGGCTATTTAATACATGTTATACTATAATACTGAAATGATAATTCATCCTGTGAGTGGATGGTAGAATAAATACAATGATATTGGCTTCACCAACATAATTCGGACCACCTGAATGATGGTTATTTAATATATAAGTGGTTATATTAAAGTTAATAATATTATTGGCTACACCAATACAATTCAATCCATCTATCTGACGTTCGCGTGTTATCATATTTAGTGAAAGGGGAAATACAATGTCGCACGCAGCCGCACATGGCGTAACTGGGTCAACATGTCTCTACAATTTTATATGACTTTGCACGAAGATTAATATTTAAATATCGGTGTGAAATACGCTCAAAAATACCAAGGGAATAAGTTAGAGTTTCAACTTACATAGATTCTAGCTAACGAATAACTGTGCCGGCTTTCTCACATCAAAGGATGGCTATAGATTTAGTTCAATGTCTTGAACTCTCAGTCGATACAGCTCGCAGTGACGTTCGGGCGGAAAAAGACCGAATCTTGTCTATGCATAAATTTTATACTTGTGTGGATAGCCTCGCTTTCGGGCAACCTTATAGTTTACTGCGTATTTAATTGGTGACCTTTGATTTGCCAAGGATTCCGCGAGTAGCTCCCCTTGTGTTTTGATACTATTCTTGTGCAAATATTATTGGGCTCACAAATTTCGCCACAAATGCAAGGTCATGGCAAACAATAAATTTAGAAGTGAAATGCGGATAAACGAGCAAAAACTCAAGGATGTCCCTACCTTTAAATATCTAGGGGCTATAATATCCGATGAAGGTTCAAAGCCAGAAGTTCTTGCCAGAATGGCCCAAGCAACTGCAGCATTAAGCAAATTTACACACATCTGGCAAAGTAAGGAACTCTCCCTGAGATCAAAGATTCGACTAATGCACTCTATGGCGATATCAATCTTCCTGCATTGGTTGTAAGGCTTGGACGCTCACCGAAGACCTTCAAAAAAGAATTAATGCGCTTGAGATGAAATGTTTTCGAAAGGTACTAAATATGTCCTACATGGCGCACATCACGAATGAATGGCTCGCGATGAAATACGTGCTGTCATTCGCCATTACGAGAACCATCTCACCTCAATTAGAAAGAGGAAATTACGATGGTACCGTCACTTGACAAGTTCTGGAGGTCTCTCAAAGACGATATTGCAAGACACAGTCCAGGGATGAAGGAAAAGAGGCAGACCAATGAAGAGTTTGGAGGACAATATCAAAGGGTGGACCGGCCTGTCATTTAGCGATTCCCAACAGGCAGCTCAGAACCGTGACACATGGCATGAGGTAGTGTGCAGCTCAAAATGGTGCCCTAACGACCCAGCGTCTGGTAAAGGGACAGTTCAGTTCAGGTGGTTCGAGTCCACAATATTGATCAACTCCGCTGCTGACTGGAAAGGCGTCCAAGGTAGATACATCAAACGGAAATATGACCTGCTTATTTTAATGGAACTTCCTGATGACCATGAGTGCGTGTGTGGGACAGCCGAATTTTGACAGAATTTTGAATAGCCCCGCTGGGACTGAATAAATTGAAGTGTTTCATAAAATCAATGTTGAGTTCCCCAGTACAAGTATTTTAGTACCATAACCATTTGAGAACCGTTGCGGATTGTGGTTAGGTCCAGCACTGTAATAAAGGACGCTAACTTTGACTTGAGCAAATGGGCTGGAAAATCTGTAGATAGGCAATGGAAAAACTCTACACAAACTTAGTAATAGGTGATCAAGTGAAAGATGCCCGAAGATGCTTGAATGCATGTATGTGAGCACGTGCTAAAGAGTTGGTACATGATGACTGACCAATCGAAATAAGAGTTGCATGCTGACCCACGTGAAGCCCGGAGGAGCAGCCAATTGTAACTGATAGAAATGTAGGGCAGACGCAACCATAGCGTGCCCAGTGGTCCTTAAATACTGATTCCAAACCTTCCCGCAGTCTCTCTAACAGAAGATTCAAAGGCACAGAGCACCAGGTCAAAGGTGTTGACTGTTGAAGAGAGTTCAACATAGCTGATAAGTCTGTTTTCAGGTTTGAACAGTACTTAGAATAGTTCAAATGCATTTTGTATAGTTCAAATGTATTTTGTTTATGTTAGTATTTAATGCTTTTATTTTTATTTTTCATATGCATTGTTGATTGATATGTCTATCACTATTGATAGTTAATTAAGATATTCCCTATTATTGTTTTCAGTTAGTAAAATTAGTAGTAAGCTAGGATTAGTAAGTTAGTAGTAAAGTAAAGTTTAAACTAGTAACGTCAATAATAGTAAAGTTAAGTATTAGTAAGCCTTAGAAGCATAGAGCAGATCAGGCTTGAGACGTGCTGGTGTTGATGTTGATGAAAGGGGAGAAGCCGACCCCCATATCTACACGGGAGAACCATTGAGACAGACGGTCATTGCGGAGAAAACCAAGCTGTCAGTTATTCCGCATAGCTGAGGGATTGACCCCGGACTGACCGTGGGGAAGAGAATCGTAAACCATTGTCTATTAGACACGCCTATTTCAAGAGGGAAGTTGAGTCATACTCATATAATGTCCATTGAAGTCTTCGTCGAATGTTTAGTAATCTGTCTATGTCACCTATATATTGGGTATCTATTTTATTTGTTATTATTCTTTATGTTATTAAATGTCATTATTCTCTGTTGTTTATACAGAGACGTTTGGGTTATTTTTTGTATGTAGAACGTATAAAAGCTAGTGTAAAGTATAGATTATAATTGAGCAATACTCAACATTATTATTACTCCTACTCAGCAGAAACAAGTATTCAACAAAATAAAGATTTGCTAACTGTATACGTACACGCTAACCTTAGACAACTAAAGCCATACAGGTGCTGATGTCTATACGCCAAAGACCCAGTATTCAAAAATCATCAAAGGCAATGTATAGTGACATCTGCTACTCTCTGCATTTTTCCTTAAAATGCCGTATGAAGAACACCATGTCAATGGAGTATCGACCAGCACGAAAACCACACTGAAATTCTGGATTAACTCGGGAGGCTATGCTGTGTAATAGCGGTAGAATGACATGGGCAAAGGCATTTCCTACAATAATAAGGAGTGAGATGCCGCAATAGTTATTTCAGTCATTTCTATCGCCTTTGTTCTCATATATTGTCACTATATTGGAATCCCTTAGGTCCTTTTAGGTGAAGTCCTGTTTCCAGCAGAGAGTCAAAAGCTCTTGCAAATGTTGGAATAAAGCTGTGTTGCCACTCTTTTAAGCTTCCGGTGGTATGCCATATTTCCCCGGTACTTTTCCACAAGGTAGGCAATCAATTACTTTGATAACCTCTTTCTGTGTGAGCACGACAATAAGTTTTTTCCATTGTCGGCATAGCAGAGATGTGATCGACCGCAGTGCTGGAAACTATTGTAACTGTTGCATACAGTTCCAGATAATGCTCAACCCACCGTTTATGCCGCGTTTCCTTGTTCGGATAATGTCTTCACTCTTGGACTTTAGGAGGGCAACTTTGGACGTCAATGGGCCAGTATATAAATGATGTGTTATCAGCAGAATAATTATTGACTGTTCTCTATTATTGTTTCAGCTAATAATGTGTGGCTGGTATAGTAAAGTATAGTATAGCTATTAAAGCACATCTTGTAAAGTACAGTGGAGTGTATAATGCAAAATGCTTGCAGGATACGTGCTTGTCGGGAGTAGAGGAATCAAATCAACCCCATGCCAAAAAGGTTCAGAACCAGTGTAAAGGAAAGTAGCAGAAGGCATGCCTGACAAGTCTGGAATCTCCAACTAGAGCTAGCGGTCAAGCTAGATGGATAGCTAGGTGGTCTTGCGTAAAGCATTTGTATGTGGAGCCAGGCATCCTATTTATGAGTAGCTAACCAGTATTTGGTCCATTTTGTTTAGCTGAGAAATATCATTGTACCTTTGTATCTTGTATCGAGTCTTTGTTATTTGTTTATATATTTATGTCTATATGATGTGCATACATACTGTCATGTATTTAAATATAGTCTCTCTGCTTTTGTATCCATATATGTCGATATTTATTATATAGATTGCCCTTCATATTTAACATTAAGTTAAATAGTATTGTTAAAGGCGCAGTAGTTAACTCCGGGAAATATATGTTTTTCAATAAATATCAATTCGAAGACATGTGTATAACTTTAAATTAAAAATAAACCCATTCTTAAATATACCTGATTTTGGTGAAGAGTATCTCATTTTTAAAACATAAAATGTATTTATTGTATGTGTCTTATAAGAATATTTTTACTTGATTTTAGTGATCACAGTCATTTCTAAGTTTCTTATACACATAAGAAATTATTAATTATTAATCTATAAATATTAAATTCAAAGTATGTCTGTATGTGTGTGTGTGCTTGTCCTTCATAGGTGACTAAACCATTCATTCGAACTTCGTGACTATTTTTGAGACTTAAGTATCCTCAAGGAATGGTAACTGGCTACATTTGTTTTGTTCATTTAACACTAAATGGGCGGCGGGGTCCCATAATATCATTATTTGCTATAATGAGCTACATAACAAATTGTTTAAGCGCTTACTACTTGCTATATTGATGGATCCTAACCAGAGTTTTAAATTATAATCTTGAAAGCCAATATTAAAAAACCATAGTGCACTAAACTTCTTATGGCAACTCTTTCGGGGCTGGGGGCCAAAAAGAGCTAGACACTAGGTGTATAAGATTTTATTTCACAATTCAATTATTACAATTAATGATAAATGTATCCATTACTATCCATCTTAAAATAAACAGGTTTTTGAACTTTATATCTTGCCCTGAATGGGCCCCTAGAGCCCTTAATGTAGTTTTTTGCCAATATAAGCTATATAAAAATTAGTTTAAGCTATAGCTACTTGCTACATTGATGGATCTTAAATGAAACTTGGTATATAAATACTTGATAGTCAATATTAAAATATTATAGGGCTCTAAACTCCTAATGACAACTCCTTCGAGGCTGGGGGCCCAAAATACCTGTTTTCTTAAACGTTTAAGATTTTTTTCACCATTCAATTATTACAGGTCTTGACAAATAATTATAACTATATCCATTATTATCTATTTTAAAATAAACAGTTGTTTTGAACTTTATATCTTGTCGGGAATGGACAATTTAAATACAGAAATAAACGTCTGTAGTTTAAGAATGGAATTTTCGGCTTTATTTAACACAAGATAAAAAAGTTGTAACATGCCAGACGGTGAACTGTGAAAACACATAACCACATAAGCAGTAATTTTCTTAATGACAATTTACCACCAGAGCCAAACAGGCGCAAGGAAGATTCACAAGTCGATTAATCGTTAATACAAACATTTAATAGTTATAAAAATTATTATAATTGTCGATTAATTAATTTCTTTTTTAGCGCTGCCCAATGACTGGATATTTCGTACATTTAATAAAAATAGTTTTTTTATTTACAAGTAAGCGTCGGTCAACTTTAAAATTATAATGAAATTTTGAAAGGCCCATGGTAATTGCTTAACAAAGGGAAGAAACTATTTATTTACATATTCCACGTATTATCCTAATAGTTACCCTTCGAGTATTTTCCCAGTAAATTAAGTAGATCAAAATAGAACGGCTTAACTTTTTAGTCTCATTAATTTTTTAAAATAAATTTTTAATGCCACTATGTGCACTTAAAGGCTCCCCTCTCACTAATTTATACATTTTTATTTTCTATCCGTTGGACAACTCAGAGGAGCAGGTTTTTATAAAGCGTTTTTGTGTTACTTAAGGACTTTCAATAACAATATGTAATCGCAATGAGCAAACTTGTTTCGTGTTATGTCTGATTTCAACTGCACCCATTACAAATTATGTACAAATAATTATAATGCAAATGTTACTAGATATGTTAAGAGATATGTTAAAAGGGATTGGTCGTTGAGTTTATTTTTCTGGGAGTCTCGAAGATCGTGAACTGTAAAGTGCAAAATGTGGACGGGGCTTACCGGACTTTCTCTTTTGTTTATCATTACTGTGGACATCAAAACACTAAAGTATGATCTTATAAATATATACCATAAAATTTAATTAATAAATATTCAAATAATTAAAAATAATGGTATAAATGAAAAATAGAATAAACTTACAAGGAGGTGGACTTTAGGACGAACAAACCAAAAAATACCAATAATCAAAAATAGTGTTTAAATAAAAGAAGTTAAAAAAAGTGATATAATTTGTTTAAACAATAACAGTATGCATCTATTAATGCTGTGTCCAATGTCCCTGGAGGTACTTTGTTTTGTGAGACAATTAAGTGCTGCCATTGAAAAGTCCTGTAAAAAAACAATAAAGCCTTTAAAAAAATAAACAAGTGAAATAAGCAATAACACACTAGAAATGGATATAGGAAGTCTTTAAAACACGAGAACGTTTCAACAGATAAAACTTCAAACTTTATATTGGTTGTAAATTATTCTGACTCTTAAACCAATGAACTGAAAATGAACCAGGAGTTTGAAGTAATATGAGAACATGAAACTGATGTGCTGATAACTTTGCTGAATTATCCCTAATCGTCAGCTGTTCGTCTTGTAGAAGGACACATTGGGAACCCGATACATTTTAAAAAGGGCTATCTAAAGTTAACACGCTCAGGTACATAGAAGATATACAAGTACTTTGTTATATAATTAAATTTTTATAAACATATACTGTAGATGAAAAAATAGATAGATACTAGGGAATAGAGATCTGAAACGTGTCCAACATATTAAAATTAACTTATGCAAGTCAATTGCGGACCAAACATCAAAATAGAGATCGATCAGGATAGGCGATAACTATTTTAACGCAGGTTGATGCAAACATATATTGTGTACATATTTGCATTATTCTCTTCAAAAGGCTTAATTTATTCATTATAAAGTCTAATTTCCTTTTATGATCTTAAACATAAAAAAAGTAAAATTCCTATTCAAATGGATTTACCATTGGGAAGAACATAAATCCTAAAGTAGTTAAAAGAACTCGTGTTGTAGAAAGGAATGCGAAACGGGTCATTTAAATGAAACTATGTAAAAAAACACAACAAAATATGTAGTTTGTAAGTGTAAAACAAATACAAAGTAAGTGTGAATTCTTTTTAGATTTTTTTACATTAAATCATAAGAAAATGAAATATAGCTTTCCACGGTAAAAAATAGGACTTGAATAAATAATATAAAAGCCCAAGTCACTCATTCCATAATGCTTAGGGACATGGTACCACATTCCATGGACTTTAAAATAATAAATGTATAGTTTTAGTTTCGAGATTAACAGAGCGTGTTGTGTTTCTCGCCGCAAAATATTATATGACTTAATTGTTTGAGTTTATATTTTAATTTTGGGAAAGGTAACGTTGTAAAAATAGGATTTGAGGTTTTATACTTATAACACTTTTATGGTCATTTTAGAATGATTAATATTTCGTATGTATCAAACAAGTTGCATGGGACTTTAAAAAAAAGGGCACCGTGGGCGCCCTACAACCCCTAGTATAGACATATTTAGGAACTAATAAAATTGCTTGCTAGGAGCGGTCCATTACTCTGATAACATCATGAGAAACATTTTAAAAGCAATATTAATTCCCTTGTACGTCAACTGAAAATTCAAAATTAGCTCAATGAAGTTTTAGGCTATAAAGATCTCCAAAGATCATCTTTGAGACACAAGAGATCAAATATTTCTTTCATTATCGATACCTCTGTAGATATTTCACATAAATATGGAAAAATATTTTTGGTATATATATATATATATATATATAAAGAGAGAGAGAGAGAGAGAGAGAGAGAGATTCTATATATAAGGATTGAATTATAAAAAAAAGACGATAGAAACTCTCAGGGTCCGTGTGTACGAAATATTAGGTTGCCTAGCACATTCCCTACACAATTATAAACAAGATTATCGCTCATGGTTTAAGATACTAGACTGCAAAAGAGGAAGAATGTGTGTTAGTACTGCTTCATGGCTGGGAAGCATACAGAAAAAAAACACATAAGTCTCGATGCTAAGTTACTACTTTGATCAAATCTGTTTTTTTTAAAAATGTTGCTCCGTCTAAAACAAATGTTTTAACTTCAAGTTTTGTATGCACTCTGAAACTTTGGTACACATTTATTTTTCATTCTTATTAACCTTTGTTACTTAAACTAGCATTAGTTAACCGGTGTAGCACATTTTGGTGATGAAAATGTTAAAAAAATAATAAAAGTGGTCATATTATGTAAAAGAAAATAATTGAAAATTATTTTTCTTCATTACATAAATTACTAAAAAAAATTAAGTGGATTGGTAAATTTTGTAATATTACAAAAAAAGTTAACGAATAAGAGAACAAAATAGATAGCGTAATGCTTGTCGAGATACGTGTTCAAAAGGCATGCAGCAAGATTATCTGGCAATAAAACATAGCTATGTTTACGTCTCTTCCAATTAATTTCCTATAAATTGACCACAAAAAAAAAAAAAAAAAAAAAAATTCAAGAGCAAAGAAAATGTGGCTTTTCTCATTTCAACGAATCGGCCGAGACTATAAGTCTCATAGGATCATGCCTAGCTCATCCATTGAGCGTACTTTCATTGTAATCAACCGTTAATGTGAAAAATATAGTTTATCCCTTTTTGCAAGGTAGATTTTGTTCATTTTCTTGTTTTATCTAAATAAACCTCCACACTTCAAACTTACTATTTCTTCTGCCGGGTACCATGGCATTAACTAGGGGTGTATAAGTTTTCGGCTCTGGAAGATCCAGCCATATTTACAAATCCGGCTCCAGCTTCGGCTCCAGCCTAATCCGGTAGAGCAATACAATATTTATCATATTATGGCTCTGGCTCCGGCATATTTCACTTCAAAGATCCGGCCGCATTAAACAAAATTAAAATCGGTACGCCCCTTGCGGTAACACCATGGTTTGTTAAGTGGATAAATTAGCTCTGAGCTTAGTTATCACAAGGAGTTAAGGTGTTGACATAAATGTGCTCTAGTTTACTGCTCAGTCTGTCCTTGGCTAAATGTATTGTAGCTGAAGACGTGATTTCAGTTTTGCGTCAGTGCAGACTTTTTCTGAGAACTATTTAGTGGAAACTCTTGTGGCATTCTTGTGGCTTTTAAAAAAAGGATAACATTTTTTTTTAAAATGTGTATTTATAGTTAATCATCTTATTCGTTTTTTTTATAAATGCTTACATAAATATGGCATAGAATTATCAACATGTTTTCCCCACCTTTATTTCGTTTTAATTACAATTATTTATAAATGTTTATTCATTTATAAAAACCATCGCACAAATAACGAAAGGGGCGGTCCTTAAATGATGTCACACGCTTTTGGCTGATTATCCATCACTTCCCTCCTGGTCAGACGTCGTCAAAAATAATTGACCCCCACTTCAATGTGACAACACAAAGCTTTCATCCCCCCCCCTAAAAAAAGCCGTATTTGCTATTTGAAAATGAGCATGTTTCCAATCAATTTTTTTGTAATTCAAATATTTTTTAGTGTAGGCTGCACTCTAGTATCGTAACACACATGAAACTATGGAAAACTTCATTAAATAAAGTGTCGGTTATCATATATTTAAGTGGAACTTTTATTTAAATTTACGCGATTTGATGTGACTTCGAATTTGTGACACTCCTTTCCCCCATGTGTGACGTCATTTATGGACACTCCTATAAAGGCGGTAAATAGGAGACCGCCCCGGGCGGCAAAAGCTCTAGCTACGCCCATGGCCGATAACATCAATCATTCTCAATATACCTACATTCCCGTATTGACTCGTATCTTATATTAATTTTTTAATTGAATTTGTCCTAACAAAAGATAAATTTAGAAATAATATTTCTATTTATAGATTTTCGCCATTTTATGAACATCCCTATTAAAAATTGCCTTAAAAATGCATAAATATTTAATTATTTTTTAATTTGGAAAATCCAAAGTCATTAAAATGAATGCGAAAGCATTTAATATGAGTAACCATTTTTCAGGTTTTTTCCCAAGTTTTTAATGCATGTGGGAATGTTTAGCCTAATGTGGGAATTTCTGGCACTGCTTCGCAACACTGCGATTCACAGCAGACGGGTGAGTTTTAATAGTTCAGATTAAACCGCGTTAAATCAATTCAAAAGTTAACAATCCACCGTAGATTAAACTGGTAATATTTTTATCGAATATTGGACATCATTCTTAGAATCTTATTAAATCAAACTCTCCCTTAAATTTTAAATTAAACCAAAAGTTACATTTCAATAACAACAATGGCAGCCACCACCACGCTTAACCTTAAAGTCCAGCCTTGGACTTTAAACAAACCGGGGACCATTCTAATTGAATGTTCTGGCCCTAATTCATTTAATGCACCCATAGAGCTCATTATGCAGGAGCTTAACTCCAATTTCAGGCTGAATTGGGAACACGTTGAGGCCTTGTATAGTCTTGAGATGCCAAACCGATGGTATCTGAGCCTGAAAGAGGAGGCAAAGGTGGAGCACCACGCCTGCTTACATTATATAAAGATTGGTAACTTAGAGACCCAAGGAATCGTGTCTGTCCTCATACAGGAGGACAAAGTGGACACGAAAGTCTCCCAAGAGCTACGCCACTGCAACATCGGGAAAGAGGACACCGCCTCCACCTCCTCCACCGATAGGAAAAAAACATAAAACCTAAGCCAGTGGAAACAACAGCCGAAGAAAAAGGAAGACACGAAAGAGAAGAAGGGTAAGAAAAAGGTACTAGTGAAGAAGGTCACCGACATGAGGACGGGATATCAAGAAAACCCAGTAGAGGCAGGGTTTTCTTTAGCCACAAGGAGAAGTCGGTTGACCTCCCCCCTCACCCCGCTAAACCTTCCTACAAACGACAAAACAGCCAGAAAATTGAGCTAGCTAAAAATGAACTCCTGAAAAGCGATCTCGTCTAAAGCTTCACAAAGCAAGTCTAGACACCTAACCTGAACACACCCACCACACCCACTTACCTACACGCACTATCATGGCAGACACTGCACTAGTTGTTATCTCCCTTTTACATTAGGGAAAGCAGAAAGAAGGGAGACTGCATCATTAAGTTAATAATAGAGCACACACCTGATTTTATATTTTTACAAGAAACAAACATTAAAACAGAACATGAAGCCAAAACATACACAACAAAATTAGGTTTTAAACACGCACACTACAGCAATAGTCAGCACATACACAAAAAAATAGGTTTTAAACACGCACACTACAGCAATAGTCAACACATACACAACAAAGTTAGGTTTTAAACACGCACACTACAGCAATAGTCAACACCAATGTAACGGAACAGTAATTTTTCAAACGTCGGACCGATGGAAAAATGACCAAGAAGGAAGGATAACCACGATTAGCATAACCAACAACAAACAAAAGTACACCTAAGTTAACATATATGCAACATCAGATAGGCATAATAGGAAATCATTTTACAACAATCTCATACAATGTTTTTCATACATACTACATGAAAGATAAGAGCTTATCATAGGGGGAGATTTTCATTATATTAACGAGACAATAGATACAACCAATCCAAATGGATCTTAAGATGAAATAATTCTGGGAGACACTAAATGCAGGGAAGTATTACAATATAGACATCATATATATATATATATATATGTTTTTAATGTAAGACAGAATTTATCTTTTCTATGTAGGTCATGATTGTTATGAGTTAACTAGTAAACGTGACTCAGTAAGTCTATCTAAATAAGGGGCAGTGAGGATTTAGCTAAAGGGCAGGGGGGCTTGCCCCGCATGCCCTTGTTATGTCTAAAATTGTGCCCCCCCCCCTAAAGTAGGGCTGTCAATATTGTTGAAAAATGCTGCCCGGGTACCCGTCCAAAATTTGAACGGGTACCCGGGTTACCCGTTTGAAATGCCTCAAAATTTTCGTCTTTTTTTTAATGCCCGCTATTACTACCATTAGTCTTTTACTGCTTTATTTATTGGGGAAATGCAAATTTTGATATGAGTCAACGATTGTAAAATGACGACATTGAAATACTACTGTAGTACAGAGGTGTAAAAACAGTAAGCAGAGGGATGGGACGGTAAGGCGATTTTTTGAGCGGGGGGGGGGGGAGGTGTTATCGGCGTTGTGTTTTATTTTCCTTACTTGAACTATTCAAAGAAAAAAACTTTTTTTGTTTCAAATGATTTTTGTATCATCTTCTTGGGGAAAAAAGTATATCAAAATACTTTGTAGTTTATAGTCGAGACCGTGTTTTATTTCCCTTTAACACTTATTTCATTTTAAGCATTTTCATGGTAATACGAAAAATTTTAATTTGATAAATTATTCTCGAGTCGAAATTTGAACACATAAGAGCCACAGTCTAAACACTGGTGGTAACGATATTGAAGTACCATTTTTAAGGGTACCCGGGCGCCATTTTATTACCCGGGTATTTGCTCGTCAATGGGTACCCGGGTCCTGGGTACCCGTTGACAGGCCTACCCTTAAGACGCCCTCGATAAAAACTAAAAATGGTATCTCTAGAGCAGATTCCTAAACATGAAACTTCTAAATACCACTGAACTGCAATACAACAATATTGGCTTGCTAAATATCGAATTTCAAAACTGTAATACCTGGTTTGATCAGCCAGGAGCGTCACTAAGTGGAAGAGAATAGAGAAGTATTGAAATGAATGATAGATCCGAGGTTGTTCATAGCAAAACAATGTTTGCCATTCAGAAAACAAAGAGAATATTCTTTCTTTAGTAATGGTAGTCAATGATATGCTGGAAATGTTCATGAAATTTTATCTTCATTAGTCAAATATGATTCCACATTGAACAGTCATCTAAAGCTTCCAGAGAAAAAAGGAAATTCATTTAAGTCATGCTGGGAAAATTGATTTAATTCCAACACTTGCATCTGAATTATCGGCAGCAAATGATAATAAAATTAAATCTTCACATTTCTTTTCTTTAATTATTGATTCAACTATTGATATATCTAAAATTGATAAGATGTCACTTTGCGTTGAGTTTTAAAATCAGGATATGTTTGTAATGAAATTTATGCCAGACCCTTAAGCCCAAGTAACACCCACCAGTGCTGCCAGCGACAATTTTAGGAAAAGCCTAGCCAACACGTCAAAATAAACCTAGATCAGAAGGAAAAAAAAGAGAAAAAAACCTAGACATGCTAAAAATAAACAAAATTGACGTCACAAGGCTCCCCGCCCACCCCCTATTTCAAATAGATCATTTCTCAAATAATTTTTTTGTCAAGTATTATTATTAAGTATAAGTGTAAGGGTGCAATCCAATAGCGTAAAGGATGTGAAGCCATTTAAAACATCACTAAATAGTTAGGAATCAAATATTGTGGGGAATTTAGGGCGGTTAGGGTGCTGCGTATGTTTGGCCTTTGAGGTGCCGCGGACGAGTCCAGGTGGCCAGAGCCGCTAGTCCAGGACTACCGGGTGAGGCCAGAGGTGCGAACTTGGGAATCAAAGGATGAGCGAGGCTTTGAAGACGAGGACTGACCACGGGCAATAATCTAGCCCAGGTGTCAAGTATGGCAGACCGAGATACTGGGCCGTAAGGTAGATGAAAGGTGCCGACAATGTAGAGTGGGTCAGAGACAATAAAAGGGGGGGATTACTGACCATGACAGGGTACACCCACCTACCCCCGTCTTATCTAAGGGGAGGTACAAATTGATTGACGGTTGACTTTCGGACAGGAAAGTCTGGGGGCGGAGCCTGGAATGGACTAAGGCTCGGACTGAGACTGACAGACTCACACACGGGAGAGAGACACGCAGGGAGAGAGAAGGTTTATGAAGTAGGAGGCAGAGGTAGACGGACGCATGTGTTAGAGAGATGCACGAATAATGATTGTACAGAAGAAGAGATTTAAAGTAATGAAGTGTACATTCTGCCTTGGTGTTCAGTGTTTTAAGAATAATTAACCAAGTGTGTGAAGAGCAGAATAACAGTGAGTGTAGATAAGGAAAGATAACCAATAGAACAACCATGGATCTTAACAAAATGGTGGCAAGCGGTGGGATAGAATCTTGCAACGCGTCCTAAGAGATCGTTACCCATAAGGATGTAGCAGAAAACATGATGTAGTTCGTTCGCCAATTCAGTATGATGTGTTTCCGATAGACAGATTACCAACGATGAAGGCAACCCATCGAGTCAACGTACAGCGATAAGCCTGACTGGGAAAAATCAAGTGCCAATTTAGTAGTGTCTGCTTTCTGTCAGCGCATAGAACATTCGCATGCGAACAGTCATCAAAAGTTCCGATACGGGAGCTAATTGACAATGAGTAAGAATCGACCTCGGAGGAGATGTCAGTTGAGCCACTGACAGTAGAAGCATCGAGACGGGGTGATGAGAGTCCCATAACGACAACCAGTGTCCAGTTACCAACTACGACATGTGTAATTCAACGGGCCATTACACATTTTGACATGTCACCTGACATGGCAACTCCATGTTGTGATTCGTTAGTGTCGTCTAACAAAAACAAACTACGTTGCAGCAGAACTCTTTGGAGCTCGGGGTTTTTGCCTGTCATTGGCCTAGCTAACAGCCTAGTGGACACTCCTGGCGTTACCAGGACAAGCAATGTGACATGGGTCACGTCGGGGCAGAATTACCCATTACTCGGTCTGCCACCGCATAAAAAGATCAAAGGGATTGACAAGACGTCAGTCAAATTACTTCGGCAACCGCATCGTCCAACTGTCAAATACCGTGTCATCAAAAGGTCAACCCAGAAGGCGCGAGAGAAGTGTGACGACATGTTAAAACCAGAGAACAATTCGTTTCATGTTTGGGACAAATTCCTGTTATCCGACGTACGAATTCATAAAGGACATGATAAACAATTTGCTGACAATCCTTGGATACCAGAAGTCTACCAGGGCATGGAGAGTCAGTTGGCTATGGCGGCGTAAGGTCAGGCAAAATTTATTAATTATGTGTGTTGAGTACAATTGTTTTTCTTTTTATAATGCTGTCGAAATGTGTAACATGCTTGTGCTTAGCATGTTGTGGTTAAAATTAATTTTATTGTTTTGCGTGGGAAACTTTTGAAATTTTAGGATGAGGACGTAAGGTTGTACAGGTTGTAAAAAGTTATAATTAAGCGAATTTTTCCCATTGATTTGTGTATGTGAAATTATAAGTGTCTTGTGAGCAGGTTGATGCTACAATCTGCCGGGAAGTACGGTTGTACTGATAGAAACATTTTTGAAGTCATTTCTGTGTAAATAATTGATGTTTTATAAGCAGGTTATTTAGTGGTAACATGCTTGCGATCAGCCGATAAGGTTCTGCCGATGTGAAACCATTTTTTGGGTGAAGATATGTGCGTGTTTTAAATTTGATCCGATTGATGAGTCGGTAAAGAGGTGGAAATTGTGGTGTTGAGTTACCACTTGACGAGTTGAGGTTTAAGTAGCATTGCTTTTTGGGATTTTTAATAATTATGTTATGATGTACACATGTTTGATTGTTTTTTGAGTAGAAAGATTATTAATATTTCTTTACCTGTGCATTTTTTTTTGTGTACCTTGTTGTTTTACTGTTAACATTGACAGGGTCAATGTTATTATGATCATGCGCTTTAGGTGGGACGTGGTGGTCGAGAGGTAGCGCTCCTGACTGTCATACCGATGGTCACGGGTTCGAATCCACAGGATTTGCTCTCGCGGCCTAAGGAGTCCCCGAGTCAACCAGCTCCGAATGGGTACCTAACTAGACAATAGTTAGGCGGCTGGGGTAATGCGTGGAACCCCTATAGCCGTGGCCTGTGACCGCTGCATCACTTGCCAACAGATCATCTCTCATGGTCTGTGGACGCAATTATCTTCTGCATAGAAGGAGCGTCTGTATATCTTAAGATAAGATAAAGACTAAGGCGAGTGACTTACATTGGGAGAATTGGGAGAGTTATGAGATTAATTTTATGTGTGGATTTTGCTGACAAATGCGTTTACATAAATCATGCTAATGATGAACTGCCTATATGTGTGTTACTGTAATGCTGTTATTTGAATTTTTGAGCATAATGAACCGCTTGAAAATGTTTGCTGTATTATGCTATGATTTGATTTAGGATGATGATTTGACATTGTGTTTTATTTGAGTAATTCTAGTAACGTACATGAACCAGGATTATGAGAAAACTGATATTTTGTTGTTGTTGTGTAATGTTATGCTTTTACTGAGTTTGAGAATGATGAATTGCTTAGTTATGGTTTGCTTTATTTAGTTACATGATTTATGTGGCATAATTGACAAATTGTGTTTTGGTTGTGTAATGCTGTTACACGAACAAGTTTGATGTATTGAATTCTTGTGCTTGGTTTGTCTCATGATATGATTTTGTGACGTATTGATAAAATGACTATGTTTGGGTTATGCTGTTATCCCATTATGAGTATTTTTTTAGCTATTAATTGATCTTGATTATTAAATGTCTATGTGTATTTTTATCGTCAGATGCAATTATCTGACTTTAACAATGTCTGTCGATTTTATCGGGAATTGACGTAGTTGATGACTTGGAAATGTTTTGAGAAATTTATGTAATTTGATTTTTTGTGTGTCTCATTTACTATTTGAATGTATTTTGAAAAAAGTACGAAGTTTATCCTTAATATTTTGTACAAGTCATTTTTGTCGAATTTTCCCTGCTTATGTTTTACATGGTTGCTCCCATGATGTTGATAAATTGACCAGGTGACATGGACTTGACAGACACACGTTAGTGGGGGGAGACGGTATAGACGGGTAGGGATGGAGTCATGTAGGATGGTGAGCGCAGGTTGTGTTGGCGGGAAACACAAAAGCCTCTCTGTGTATTTGTTTTGAATTGTTTGCCAGAGGGTCTTAGTCACTCGAAGCCAATTTTAAACAAACATACACCGAGAGCGTTCTTTAATGTCGAGGGCGACAAAAATTTTGAAAGTAGGGGGACTGTGTTGGGAATTTAGGGCGGTTAGGGCGCTGCGTATGTTTGGCCTTTGAGGTGCCGCGGGCGAGTCCAGGTGGCCAGAGCCGCTAGTCCAGGACTACCGGGTGAGGCCAGAGGTGCGAACTTGGGAATCAAAGGACGAGCGAGGATTTAAAGACGAGGACAGACCACGGGCAATAATCTAGCCCAGGTGTCAAGTATGGCAGACCGAGATACTGGGCCGTAAGGTAGATGAAAGGTGCCGACAATGTAGAGCGGGTCAGAGACAAGAAAAGGGGGGATTACTGACCATGACAGGGTACACCCACCTACCCCCGTCTTATCTAAGGGGAGGTACAAATTGATTGACGGTTGACTTTCGGACAGGAAAGTCTAGGGGCGGAACCTGGAATGGACTAATGCTCGGACTGAGACTGACAGACACACACACGGGAGAGAGACACGCAGGGACAGAGAAGGTTTATGAATTAGGAGGCAGAGGTAGACGGACACATGTGTTAGACAGATGCACGAATAATGATTGTACAGAAGAAGAGATTAAAAGTAATGAAATGTACATTCTGCCTTGGTGTTCAGTGTTTTAAGAATAATTAACCAAGTGTGTGAAGAGCAGAATAACAGTGAGAGTAGTTAAGGATAGATAATCATAGAAAAACCATGGATCTTCACAATATTAAAGTGAAACTTTCATATTAAGTTGCGCGTTTTTTGAAGCGACGTCACAGCCCCCCCCCCTTTGTTATAAATCTCACAAAAGTATGACTATATTCCATCCTTCCCCAAAATCGTTTTGGCATGACATTTATTAATACATTCTACATAAATATTTGTAAAATATACTTACATTTGATTTTTTAAAATCAGTTATGTCATCATCTTTATAAATCCTTTGGTAATCTTATCAGCATTCTTGGATTAATTCACTAATATCATGTCTATCTGAGTCTTGTATTAGATTATCTTAAGCCTATACTCAATACCGCACATACTTGAGAGTTTATTCTCTTATCGCCGACAGAGGAAAATGTTAGAGTCTCTAATAGTCTAGTAAAATTGAATGTTTTTGCCCAATCAAGTTGTTTTATCTTGTGCCAGAATTGTAAAGATATGACATATGGCGCCACCTTTCGAATTTAGTAGCATAGAGCCATAGATCATGATAGCTATAATAATGGAACATCAAAGAGGTGCTAAAAATACTGTTGCCACATACTGCTTATTTTTTATTTTTGAAAAAATATAATCATTTAGAATTTTAATTGCATATATTTAATTATTTTGTATCTTTCCCATAGAATATTTACTATAAAAAAAAAAAATTAAAAAAAACCCTAGATTATTACTATTTTTGAAAAAAAAAAACTTAGAAACCTAGACGAGGTCAAAAAAAACCTAGATCTAGGTTGAAAAACCTAGCGCTGGCAGCAATGACACCCACCAACTAGATCACACCGGAAAGATAAGGGGAGGTAACTCTTATCTGGAATCTAACATGTGGCTGAATAAATAATACATAATTTCATCAACGGGGCTAAAACAAGGAAGCCCTAATCCTATTGGTTATCGCTCATCATGCAACCAATCAAGAGTTCTTAAAGTCCAGTAACCAGTAAAGATATAACCAGAGAAAACGCAAAGTTCATTCTTTTCACTGCCAAACGGTACAAGGCGAAACATAGAACAGTAGCGCACCACAGGATCATATCTCTGAACTGTAGGAGAAAAGCTGGCAATCTAACCAGTCTACCTGGTTCCTGCTACGCCTGAATTCCAGGGAGCTGCACCAGTAGGAGTACTCCACGGTGAGGGAGCCGGACAGCTTTCCCACCCACCGGTACTATTGCCGATAAAGGATCGCTACCCTAGCCACGGGACATCCAAGTGTCCGTGCCAGCTAAGGTTGATAGCTAATTCACAAGTGCTACCATCTGCCCTAACTGTAGGATTGAACATCCGTACAGTAGGCCGGAGACGCGCACCATTTGCAACAGAGCCCTGTGATCTTTTCTACTCAACTCATCACGTACTAATGTAATAGCTGATGCCGGCTATACCACACCATAGCTGTGTGACCGTATGTGCTGGAAATCTTGTCAACAACACATTTGGAGAGAAGTGAGACCCCCTCTACTGTGTACGATCTATCTAGATCAAATAATACAGCAATCAATATTGTTTACACAAGCTTTGTCCAAACCAGCTGACTGTTACGTCAAATAGATTAACACTGTGAGAGGAGCACAACACCGGAAGCTACTTTCACATTCACATCGCAGAGAGACGAAAGGAGGTCAAGTCACGCAGTACACCAACACAGCAGACGTACAAATCTACTGTCAAGGTATGAGAATCACTGTCAATGAATGGTTCTGAGTTGTTACTGAGTTGTCAATCAGTGTTGTGAGTTGTCGTGAGAATGTTATGAACTTTATTCAGTTGACGGACTTTTGAATGTCAGGCAATGACTTGAGAGTGCGCGCAAGGGCTATATATAGTTTGGGTCTGTGTAGTGAGAGACGAGTGGAAAAGATAGGAGAGACTTGTAACGTCAGTGTGTGGACGTTCGGCCAGGCTGTGTTGTTGACGGATGGTGTTATCGAGGTTGCTTGAAAACTGTCGAGGCTGTGAGCCTGTATGCCTGTGCTGTGATGGCTCGAACGCTGTAAAGACTGTGAGCCTGTATGGCTATGCTGTGATGTCTCGAACATTGTGAAGACTGTGATACTGTAAGCCTATGCTGTGATGTCTCGATGGCTGTACGAGGGAAATATACGTGTATTTATAGTTCAATAAAGTACACCTTCTATTCGACAAGAGTCTGTCTTTATTAAGATTGAATCCAGAACCCAGTACGCAACACCTACATGGATAACCAGGGACTCCGTGACACAATTTAATATAAGTATTAAAAAATAGAAACTTTGGAGTAAGGCAGGAAGTAATGATGATAATTGGCGAGCCATAAGACTTTAAATACCTTAATCTTAGGGGCACATTTATAAATGAATATTGAGTTATTGCCATTGTATAAAGTGTACATTAAATGTTAATCATGTATATTGTACAATGGTTCTTTTGTTTATCATTTGCAGGGATCACTAATGTACGTCCTTGTGAGTGTGAAAGTATACATACAAATAGTACCCTAGACAAAACATATACTACACATATTTTCACCACAATGTTGTGGATTGTTGTTTAGACTTTAATACTTTTATAAACAAAATACTGCATCTGCATTTGCTGAGAAGATTTTAAAGGAACTAAAAATTACAAAAGCGAAACATTGATATCACAATCTGTGGAGGAAGGCATACGATGGTACATCCGTGGTGTCTGAAATTAAGAGTGGCCTTCTAAACCCATTGAAAGAAACTTTAACCCAATGCTATCTAAGTTCATTGTTGTGTCCTTGTTTGAATTTGGTTACTATCGAAGCGATGTCTGTAAACAGTGATGAACATTTCCTTTTTTTTTGGGCACAGCTGAAAGGTTGTATGCATTTTTTACGTCTTGTTTACCACGTCTACATACTCTAAATAAACATCAAACATATTCTAAAATAACTTTCTGATACGAGATGGGCAAGCCGTAAACATGCAGTTGATGCAATTGTTGGTTCAATCTCCTATATTCTAGCCAATCTAGAAGATATACATTCAGGGAAATCAACAGAACATAAAGGAAGTGTCAGAGCAGAAGGCATGGGACTATTTGTTGTAATAACAGAATATTATCTTGTTTTTTCTGATGCTATTTGAACTAAAGTTTGATAACATCTTCGTGTTATCCTACATGTGGAAGAAATCAGCAGTCCCGAGCCTGCGCTCTTCATGGGGCTTCCCGGAAAACCCCCCAGCCCTCTCGCCCCCTAAGGGGTGCGAAGGCTGGGAAGCCCAACCAGAGCAGTCGCTGCTATAAGCGGCTGCCTGGGCGTCCAGGGCGCTGTGCCGAAAACGCCACCCACTAAAGTGTTTCTCCAGAGGGAGGTGTGGAATTTTCCTACGGTGACTCGCTATCAACATAGTATCACTTTGGCGCCACCACGACAAAGCTTACGAGTCTTTATAGTTTAGATCGCCGCAAAGCGTGGGAATCATCACTGACCTAACTAGGGTTTAACCCCCACCGGAAGGTTTCCTCAGAGCTGGCGACCAATAGCGTTTCCTAGCGGTACCTTTTGCTATTTGGTACTTGCGCTCCTGGTCCTAAACCGGCACCGCTCAACAGCGTTGCTAGTTAATTAAGGGGGACGAAACAGTTTCTTCGGAGTAACCCGACCCTCAACGGGTACTTTGGTTTTCATCATCGGCATTGCATCTAAATTCTTTGCCTAAGATCTGTACAGCGACTGTAATCATATATGACTAGCACCTAACGCCTAGCATCGGACTTCGGCCATCCAGGCCTGGGGTTTGTCGGTTTCAGGTCGCAATGTACACCACGACCTTACTCGTCTGTCGAACCACGTAGAGTTCACCCCATCTCGTGTTATCAAACCACTTAAATTGACATTGCAATTGCAAAACAATTGATCTATGTTAGAAAAAATACGATTGCCAAAATGAGAAGCAATGAGGCTTTTTAAAAGTCTAAAAGTATATGTCTTATCATTTATTAAAAAAATTGTTTCAAACTAGATGTTAAAAACAAAGTTTAATGAAACGCGAATTGCAACAGCACAAAAAAATAATAGAAAATATGGCAGACAAACTTTACCGAGATAAAAGGGCTGATGATCCAACTACAAGCTTTATAACTGAAAATACTGCACTATCTTGGTTACACGTCTAGCACAAATAGATGATCATATTAATGACTTTCTGGGCACAGTGATTTATTATTTATTGTGTTCATACATCACACATTTCGGAAAAAATAAAGATTATTTTCGAATTTCAAGCAAAATTTACAAACTCGGCATTACCCTTGAAGAAGCAATCGTTGAATATTATACCTTCAAAATTTAGTGAGATATGACTTAAAGAGGTTCTGCCCTACTCAGCCGAAAAACAAATGGCATCAGGTCTCTTTAATTTTGCAATACTCTTTAAACTTTACTTGAATATACCAGGTTGCTATGATTGAAATATTGAAAAGTTATTTGCGCCCAACAATTACAAACGAACTCTTGTCTGCATTGGCAAAAATACCTGATGTAGCTGAGAACATTGACTTTAAATCGACGATAAATCGTTTTGCTGCAAAGAAATAACGTAGAAAGGAATAATTTAAATAGGGATCAGGACTCTTTAAATATTTGCATAAACCAAATTTCTTTCTTTGATCAATAAATTCACTATTAAATAAATTTGCGATACTCTTTTTGAAACACATCTGTTTATATTGTTTACTAGATTTTGCCAGGCGCCGTGGCGCCTGCGGCGCCCCCGTTTTTGGGCGCCTACGGCGCCAACCTTTTTTTTAAAGACCAACTAACTTGTCCTTTTTTGATAAATATTGTGCCGGGTGCCGTGGCGCCTGCGGCGCCCCCTTTTTTGGGCACCTACGGCGCCAACCTTTTCTTTAAAGACCAACTAACTTGTCCTTTTTTGATAAATACGAATTATTAAACTTTATGAAATGTACGCAAAGTATTTATTTAATAATAATAATAGGGGTTGTATTTTGCATACCGATGCACACCAAACAATGACGTCATGATATTAAATATTTTTACAGCGCTCATCAAAACACGATTTTTCAACTAAACTAACTGCTGTAGACTGTCGTACATCGCTTCTGTAGCGTTACGTTACAGAACCACACCACTGGGCTATTATATATATTAATTCTGTTTTACTTGTTAGATGATTTGGAAAATTTACTAAATTAGCATATTAATAACTAGTATTTACTTATAGGGCTTAGGAAATTAGCGATTAATTACTCGATTAATCGTAAGAAAATTGAAAGATTAAATTATTTTAAAGGATCAACCAAACCATCACTTACAAATTATTGGAAGTCACATTGTAGAAGTTTGCAATTTAAAAAATAGCGTCTGGTAAATAATAGTTTGATCGAATATTACACAAACTATTTGATTTTAAGCTAGTGACTTGACGGGAAGATTCAAAGCGTTAAAAAACTTTGCCTACCATTGTTCTAACACTTCGCCTACTTATAAAAAAAATGAAAAGCATATTAAACTAACTCAGACACAGAAAATGACGACAGAAGAAATCCATCAACTCTCTACACTGGTGGAAACTTAATCATAAAAAGCCCAGACAATGTACTAGTGCTCAGAAAATTATTTCCCTTGGTATACATGCATACTTTGGGTATAGAAATTGATAACCGTGTTCGATTTTTTTTCTATATGACCTTGACCTACTTTTTCAATATATTACACGGGTAACCCACAGGGCCTTAAGGGTATATATATCACTCAATCGCTTCACAATGAAAAATATAATATATGTAATAAAATAAATTTTATTCAAATTATAATACACAATTTTAGATATATAAACCTCAAATGGTGTCTCTTTTGAATGAAACAAAGTAAAAGTGCATATTCCTGTCCTATGTATTTTATTGTTTGGTTGCATAAGATGCATCACTCAAAGCTCATCACTCGTGATAGGAAACTGATATTGAGAGTAACCTTCTATCTCAAATTCTGGCAATGTTGTGGTTGGAGTTTTTTTTTCCTTACTGGGCTATCTGTAAGGGATACAACAGATCTTCTTTAACATTTCATGTCCATTTAGGCATTTATATGATTCAGAAATAATGCATGAACGGCTTATTACTTATAGATCTTTATTATTCCTTCCTCGGGTAGATTTAGAGGATGTAGAGATGAGTGGTTTAATGTTATATGCTACAATAACATTTTTCTGTACAACATCTATTTCCTCAAACATTATTTTTTATTAGGTTTGTTGTCCATATCAATCATGTGTTGAAATGTCGTTATTCTCCTAAATACTTTTATCTTGATTTATATTTTGAAAAAAAAAATCTCATATTTTGTATAGTATACTTTTGATAGAAATGTCTTTCTGGAAAATAAATAAATAATTTTGTTTGTATAAAAAAGTATAACCCATTTTTAGGCTTAGTTATAGCAAGATTTTAGTCCTAAAACCCCCTTTTGTTCTTATTACTATTACTATAGTAGTAACGTTATTTTTTTTTTTTGATAAGGAATATAAGTAATGCGAAATATCATTTATAATAATAATGAATAAAAACAATAAATTCTTTTAAAAAATAACACTACATAATAATATAACTAATATAACTAATAACACTATAATATTATTTATAGTGCAACGAATAATGTCTTAGCAACAAGCGGTAACCAAGCGCAACAACTATAAAAGTTCATACCACAAACGCCCAATGGGTCGCCAGTGACCCAATGGTTTTATAAAGCTAAGCATTAAAAATGATCAACAAATTTAATATTTATGTGCATTCATAACTGTTTTAAACTTATTTATATTTCATTAAAAATAATAAATTAATTATAAACTTACCTCCTGATAAAGAGCTGATTTATAAAATATAGGTGGTCGCCTCTCAGTACAAATAGACACAGGGGTAGGCATTTGCAAAAAGGAACCTGCTAAAGAATATATATGTGAAGTGAAATTCTTAGCTCTCGTTTTTTCAGAAGGAACACTGGGTACTAGAGTTAAAAATATCACATGAAAATGCCTTTAAGTAATTTTTTTTATATTTGTTTATTATGGTGGGTCATATATGACCTACTGGGTCTTTGAGCACAGATATCGTCATTTCTTGTCAAGCCGTTTTGGTTATACCCAGCTAAGCCGGTTCCATGTGAATGATTGTTTTGCTCTGCTGATTACATTGTCAATTAGATCCACTCACAACTTGATCCAAATAATGTCAACACACTAAGACTTGTCTTTTTGCGTAGTTGATTAAAATAAAGGAGGCATCCCAGTGTTATTTAGATTTTCAACAGGAACATTTTATAAGTGTTACTCATGATACCATAAATTTTAATTTTTGGATTTTAATTGAAATTAACAATTAATTAATCACTATTTTTTTCAAAAGCTAACGAGTAAATTTAAATTAGTCGTAGACCTAGTATTTACCCAATGCTCGGTTATTACAAAAATTGAGCGTCGCCCCCTGAAATTCTTATGCCCCCCCCCACACACATAAAAATCTAAATCCGCCACTGATAACTGTTTTGTTGTCGAAATAAGTAATGTGTCTTTTCTAATAAAATATTTTCAAGACGAATTTCAACTGTTTTGTTTTAGAAAATGTACGTCTATTAGGGTTATAATAAGAGCCCAGTGTAATTGTGTAATTTCAATTTTCCTAGATCTTATAATCAGCAAGTTCTTTTAAAGACACACGAGCCGTCTTTGTCAGATCAAGTTAATGATCTATAATTCTATACGAAAGAATTCATCCTTATTTCTATGTATTTTTTAAATCCATTTGAAAAAAAAAAAAAGAAAAACATTTTTCAAAGGATAGTGACGTGACAAGAATATTTAAAAGCAATTATATGAATGTTAATTTTAACATTATGTTAAATGGTTATTATTTTAATTTTCTAATTCGTTATAATTTTTTAATCCTTTTTAAAAAGATACTTGATATATATTGGAGCGATTCACAGTGAATGGTGACATTAAGATTGAGTTAGGATGCTACTTATCAGTGCATAAACGTACGGAGATACTACAACATTTTGTTGAAGGTGTATTAGTAAAGTCATGCCTATACTTTTTCTATTCTTTTTGTTTTATTACTAATTTAGTTTTTGTAATTAATATAAACCGGTAATGTAACTAAAAGATTCTCCTGCGTCTAAAGAATACAATTTGAAATATAACTATAAAAAAAGAACCAGTAAAACTTAAGTTGTTAGATGGCCATTCCTTGTGTTTCAATAGATAATTAGTGGTGTCCCTTTAGTCGGCACATCATTTCTTTATGAGAACATACTGTCCCACACCATTAGAAGAAGTTGTGCTAAGGGCCTGTAGGTCAGTAATATCCGCCATTCTTGGGAATGTTCAAAGGTAATTTAAAAACTGTTCCTCATCACTATTCCTGATTTGCAAGGTTCAAATCTCGAATCAAGACAGTGACGTAGAGAAGGGGGGCAAGGGGGGCAAGTGCCACGGGCAGCACTTTGCCAGGGGCAACAAATTCGTTGTCGTTAATTAGTGTCCAAGAAAAAATTATAAGAACGTCGAGCTTTTTAGCGAAATAAAAGAAAATAAGTAAGAAACTAATGACATAAATAAAATATCTATCCTAAGGCATGTGAACTTTCAAACGTCAAAACGTTTAACTCCTTATTAGATATAAACTCTTCTGATACTAATGCTACTGTCCTAAATAGTACTTAAATAGTATTATAATGCAACACTGAAGTAGTGGTAGCTTAAATAATTCTTAAATTTGGGCAGTCACTCCTGTTGTAAAATCAAAACTTTTTGTACATGAAACATGAGCCAAGATCGGGACGGCACTTTGTATGTAAAAGTTTGGGGCAGGGTGGGGGCTAATTCCTCTTTAATTAGATTCAAATCTGAAGAGCGTTAAAATAAATTTTATTGAATTATAATAAAAGCAAAGATAAAAAGATTTAAAGAAAAAAAAGAATTATATTCTATACGTGAATATTTCAAATGCCAGAACTTCTATATCCGTTATGAATAG
Organism: Radix auricularia; assembly: GCA_002072015.1. Classification (NCBI taxonomy): domain Eukaryota; kingdom Metazoa; phylum Mollusca; class Gastropoda; family Lymnaeidae; genus Radix; species Radix auricularia. The sequence goes on from MUZC01001610.1 coordinate 55,041, forward strand.
TCTTCTGCTACTAATGCTAATGAAGTGGAAAACAAAAGGGTTGAATTAGTGCACGAATATGACGGTATGGTTCTGGTAAATACAATTGATTCAAACTTGATTTTAACTTAAATAAAGTACTTGAAAAATATATTTGCGTACTTACATGGTTTATTATACCAAAACAATATTATTTTTTATGTCTTTTGATTTCCAGCATCAACAAAAATAATGAACAAAATTGTTCATTTAATGTTACTTTGCACGCATATATCAAAACGTAGCCACCCAAAAACAAGTGCTCAACATTTCCAATTTTAAAAAAAAAATTGGAAAGCCTCAGAAATCGGATAAAAGTGATTTGAAAACAATCATTTATGGAAAAAAAAAACAAGTGGCACGATTTTTTTGTGTGAAAAGTGTTGACATGCCTGGCAAAAGAAAATTTAAAAACCTTTCATTCTTTGACGCGATTGTAAACAATGTCCAAATTAATTATGTTATTTTAGGCAAGTAACGTCAACCCTTAACATCTTTAAAAATTTAATAAATCAACTGCTCTTGAATTAATTAATTATTTTCGTTGCCAATGGAATTTGCTTGACAATGCCATTGGAATACTCTAATATTGAACACAACAATTCAAAATATAGTAGATCTACGATTTAAGAAAATTGTATCTGTTTTTTTAAAATTCTACATATCTCCCCAAATCCAGCATGAATTTCTACAGTAACCCCAGCTTTGTTTTACTTACTTTTACAATTTGTTATTACTACTTACAATATTTTTAAAATTCGATTTCTGATTCTTTCCCATTTCAAAGAAAACCCTTTGAAAATTTTGAGCACTTGTTCTAAGGTGGCTACGTTTGGATATTGTGGCGAAATTTGTGAGCCCACTGCTATTTGCAAGAGAACAGATAAAAACAAAAGGGGGATCACTCTTCAGGAGTTCAAGGAGCAGAGGTCAATAATTAAATATGCAATGAACTGCCTGAAAAGGGGGATATCAAGACCTGCATAAAAACTCTGCGATTAGAAAAATCTGTCTTTCTTAAAAAACTTAATTTGGTAAGGATTATTGTATCTAAACTTCTTTATCGAAGCTGATTTTTTTCATCATATTTTTGTATAATTAGCTGCTTTATCTAACGAAACCTTATCCAGATATCGTTTTTTTATCTGTTAGCCTATTGAAAATTAATTCTGATATCGGT
>MUZC01001611.1:34658-47260 GCA_002072015.1 Radix auricularia
AGCGATGTACGACAGTCTACAGCAGTTAGTTAAAAAATCGTGTGTTGATGAGCGCTGTAAAAATATTTAATATGATGACGTCATTGTTTGGTGTGCATCGGTACACAAAATACAACCCCTATTATTATCATTAAATAAATACTTTGCGTACATTTCAGAAAGTTTAATAATTCGTATTTATCAAAAAAGGACAAGTTAGTTGGTCTTTAAAAAAAAGGTTGGCGCCGTAGGCGCCCAAAAAAACGGGGCGCCGCTGGCGCTACGGCGCCTGGCACAATCTAGTATATATATATATATATTTATTTATGCATTTGCTGGGAAACTTGGACTTTTTTGCACACTTCCGTGTAGGTTTTTGGCAGAGTAGTTTTTAAAACAGATCACGCATTGGAATCTTAAACAGTCATTTTTACTGAGATCGGTTAAGCTTTATATCTTGTCGTGAATGGGCCCTGGGGCTCTTAATGCCTTTTTTTTTTGTCTTATAAAAATTCAACAGTCTATAAATAATTACTCTAGGAAACTGAACTCTTTATGTTCATTCCTTCGGGTAGGCGGCCCCAAATGTTTTTGTAATGCACGTTAATAATTTAATTCTCCAAAGCAATTTTATACTATATTGAGAAACATAGCTTGAGTACAAAGTAGCACTTGTTTTAGAGCCTAGCCCTTTTATGTCGTTTTTTTAAAAGCTTTTAAATTATTATTTTATTTATCTGTTTGCCATGATCTTTGGACTTTTTTTCGCACTTCAGCGTAGATTTCTGGCATAATTGTTTTTAAAACATATCACTTATAGGATTCTTAAATTGTCATTTTGACTGAGATCGTTGCAACGCACGACCGGGTCTGCTAGTAAGTAAATAAAATTTATTTCAACATATTCTGCAGGTTAAAGCTAAAGTAATTTATGATATAAAATGGTATTATTTTGCATTTTATTTGTGTCGCAGCTATGTATTTTATTTTATTACTATATCAAAAATGTATATACTGAGACCTTACAAAAATGTAAATACTAAGACCTTTCAAAATTGTATGTACTAAGACCTTATCAAAATGGATGTGAAATAACACTAAATTGTCACGAACACACAATTTTTTTAAAATTTTATTTTATTTTTTAAAATATTCTGTTTTTATAGGCTATTTTTTTCTTTTTACTAAGAATACGTGTTGTATACATTTTTAGAAAATAGAAGTGATTTAACCTTTATTTTTAACAACATTAAATATTAGATTCGGAATAGCCTTTTATGGCAATAGTATTTAAAATATGTTAGAATAATGATAAAAATTAATACCAGATACGACCCACGGCGAAGCATACGCCCATACTTGCTCATCAAAGTTGGTGCAAAAATGCGAATGGGGCTGAGACAACGAACACAAACAGAAGCAGGAAGTAAGGAAACAATTGAGTGAACGTGGAGATGTAGGTCTACACAGCGGTTGTTGTTACCTGCCATTAACCCTTTACTACCATCACTTGCCAACCATATACTGTGATTTGTTGGTGTTGCCTGCCCTTAACACTTTACTACCAACCCTTGCCAACCATATACTGTGATTTGTTGGTGTTACCTGCCCTTAACACTTTACTACCAACCCTTGCCAACCATATACTGTGATTTGTTGGTGTTACCTGCCCTTCACCCTTTACTATCATCCCTCACAACCCAAGACATGACAACCACTCCACAACCAATCATATTTTATTCCGTGAAGGAACAACGCAAGGGAACATCTTTTTACATGTCATTCTAATTCGCTTGCCCTCTGTGATATTTTGACTCGAGTGGGTATCATTTGTTATGCTCATTTGACCATGTTCGTTTAAGAATAATTTAAATAAAGATGGAAAATAATTATAGATATGTTTTTTTTAAGTTATTCAAAAACTGTTAGAATAATATCTTTATCATTGTAATTTAAATTATTCTCGTGATAATAATAATATTCTCTAGATTTAGTCATAAAACATATAACTAAAATACATAACTATCGAGCGGTTGACATAAGACATTAGACAAAATTTACTGTATGAGACCACATATAATTTAAATACATAAATAACTTTGGTCCAGACTGAATGAAGGCTTGTTAAGTGTTAAGAGTAAGTCAGTAAGTCTTCATCTCTGCTTTAAAATTACAAAATATTTCTAAGTAGATCAATTTATCCTTCCCAAAACAAATTTTAGTGAGAAACGCAGACATTATACATTTATATTTTATTAATTTTAATTGGTTACCTTCATGTTCAAATGAGTTTTGTCCAAGGCGGCAAAATAGAAGTCATAAAGAAATATGGCATTTTTTAGTTAATTAAGGAACAAATCATAAAAGTTTGTAATTTTGATTACCTCAAAATCTATGCTCTCCACCAAAGTCTAAAGATATTTGCTATCAATTGTGTTATAATTTAACATTTAAAATATTGCCACACTTTGATCTCCGTTACATAATCAAATCATTTCAAAGTCAGACAATTTAATAAAGTAAAATGATATCTATTTAAGATGTATATATGTTTACGTTTCTGCTAAATAGGATCTGTTAAGGATATTGTTTGCAAATAATTATATTTTTATAGTAAATAAATATAAATATATGGTGCTGATTATTTTTTTTCCATTGATAGGAACCATTTAGTTAATTAATCGAATAATTTCAATAAATAATTAATTCATAACCATATATAGATCCCGTTAAATAACGATAAAATTATTTACCGAAATATACTAAGTCTCAGTAATTTCATAATCCAAAAAGTTTTTGTCAAAACACAGCTAATCTCTTCTGCTATGCAAGAAATAATGAAAAATAATTATTTTGTTTAAGTAGACACGTATAAATAAATAATAATCTAAAGGAAAAGTATGGAAGGAGAAAAAAATAATTTATAATACATATGGAAAAAACAATAAAAAATGTTCTTCTCTTTTCCTCGAACTTATTATTAATAATTTAAAATGGTTAAAGCTTTTAAAAACTAATCGATTTATTATTCGTTTATTTCCGCATCTGAAATTTACAGATATTATTTAGAACGGGATACATATTTACTTTACATCACCTCGAAAAAAAGTTTGGCAAACTCTTAGTTGAATGTTAATATAAATTGAGATCATTTAAAAAGTACGTTATATATATCAGTTGAGATGGACAAATTGCACGCATAAAACTGTTGGCACGCATAAATTCATTTGTCGGACACTCATCGCTTCATTACCCGGCACGCATCACTTCATTAGCCTGTACGCGACTAAAGTATTACTTACTTAATCAATAATTTTAACAAATCATTCTATTAAATATAAATAAGTGTTATAGACCAGGGCTTCTAAAACTTTTCGGTATATTTGACCTAAAGCACTTTATCAATTGTCCAGGAAGCTGTGAATTGTTTGCCGCATTGACTTAGTACCGACACGAGGCACCATATTCTAAATAACAGAAAACATTTCACACGAATGCAGTTAGTTTTATGCTACATGCCATCTAACAATACTAGAATATAATATTTATTTGATTTTTACTTGTCGCGGAGCAGTTTCCCTTGCATATGACCATCTGCTACATGGACCTTGACATCTGCTGAACTGCGTACACGGGAGAAAGCAACGTATAACTTCCCGTGGCTAAACACAGGTTGTGGTAGGTAGATACCAACCTTATCCAGTGTCTGGCCTTGCCATTTGGTTTGGTCATTGCGAAAGCTAACTTCACAGGGAATTGCCTTCTCCGTAGAACAAAAGGCAAGTCTGTGGTTGTTGGGGCAATGTCCTATCTATGACCAAATCAATTTTGATGAGTGTATGTCTGACCAAATCAATTTTTATGAGTGTTTGTATGACCAAATCAATTTTTATGAGTGTATGTATTCCTTGCAAAGCTAGAGAAGACTTCGAAGGCCTATGGCATGGAAATTAATGCAGAAAAGACCAAGGTCATAGCAAATAAGAATTTCACAAGTGAAAAACGGATAAACGGTAAAAAAATCGAGGAGGTCTCTACCTTCAAATATCTAGGGGCTTTAATGTCCAATGAAGGCTAAAAACTAGAAATTCTAGCTAGAACGGCCCAAACAACTGCAGCACTAAGCAAACTGAAAAACATCTGGTAAAGCAAGAAGCTCTCCCTGAGATCAATGATTCGACTAATTACGCTCTCTGGCGATGTGAGTCTTCCTCTATGTTTGTGAGGCTTGGACCTCGCCGCAGATCTCCAAAAAAGAATTAGTGCGCTTGAGATGAAATGAAAGGTATTAAAAATCTCCTACACGGCGCACATCACGAACGAAGCGGTCCGCAACAAAATAAGTCCTGTCGTTGGCCCTTACGAGGACCTTCTCACCTCAATTAAAAAGAGGAAACTAAGATGGTACGGACACGTGTCAAGATCTGGAGGTCTCTCAAAGACGATATTGCAAGGCACAGTCCAGGGAAGAAGGAAAAGAGGCAGACCAAGGAAGAGTTGGGAGGACAACATCAAAAATTTTTGCATTTATTTTCTGTTCTGTACAAAATATAAATTTTATTTCTAGAGATATTGATTTACATATATTCTAAAGAAAGAGAGCCTTGGGTTGGAGCCTCGATGCCCTGGGACATTTTGGTAACCACACAATCTCTTGCTCGTTAGTGGTGATTAAATGAATTTTGGCAACTTTACTTCACTTGTCCCATAGTCAGCCATGGACTGAAAAGAGAGTGTACTTTTTATTTGAGTCTTTTAGTGTCTTGTAATTATAAATTATATCAAATAAGAAATGATAGCATGTGTAGTGTTGTCTACATTATATAAAAAAAGAAATGATAGCATGTATTGTGTTATCTACATTATATCAATTAAGAAACGATAGCTTGTGTAGTGTTGTCTCTATTGTAAAAGAAATTAGATAAGAATATTGAACTAATTTTTCCATTCACATAGTTTTGGACAAAACTAATTATTATGCATTATGACGTATTGGTATATTTTAGTTTGTGTATATATTCATTTACAATTCTATACCAGGTATATTTGAAAGATAGACTTTTTAATAACATTAATTTTTAAAAACTAAATATTAATTTAATATTAAACCTGTATGTATTTAAAAACATAAAATAACAATAATAATTTAAACACCCAAATAGGTTTTTATTAGCAGATGCAAAAGCCATGCAGTACAACAGACAATATGACAGTAATGAAATCTAATGACGGGGCTAATAAAAGGTTGGACCCAAATCAACAAGATTTAGACCTAGAAAACTTCATGTTACTTGGCTGTGTTGTCAATATGTCTGGAAGAAGAGATGAAGACACGATACGATGATTAAATCTAAGACAACGAACATGTGTACATCTAAAACCAGTATCTAAAATTAGAATTTGTAATTACAACGTGTAAATATTCATGTTGTGTGGAACAGAAACAACAAAAACTGCAAGTAACAGAAAACAGAAATGTATAAAAATAAAAGTAAAGTACCAATTAAGATGTGGAGATTTAGTGAGTTGGATGATGTACAGACAATAGGAAAGATCTGGAAACTAATGGAATAAGGGAAAGAGACATTTTTTTGTAATCATGAAACATTCTGTCAGTATTAAATTCATAAATTAGAAAAATGACTTCATATTCTGTAGCAGCGCTCTATCCTCTAAGCAACATGTTCAATTTTCCCGGTGCCTGGTTATGTCAGTTTGATCCGTTACTTCCTGCCTGGTTCAAATCTTCAGGGTCACAGTGCCCGAACATCCAGCAGTTGATAAGGCAAACTTTTGTCTTTTTATCAATGTAATATTTATACATATTTGTTCTAAATATCTTACTAGCAAACATACAATGCAAGTATATTTTTATTTACTTGGTTTAATAAATAACACACCTTTAAAAGAACAGGTACATAACATTTTAATAAAACACATTGTAATAACAACTTAAATGTGCATTAAAAATGGATGTCCCGTACAATTCGCAGCACAAATAAATTTTTCTGAATATGACATAAAAATTATAATTTGATGAAATAGAATGGGTATATTAATTATTAAATGCAACATTTTAAACAAAATAAAAGTTTGTAACCGTAATATGAACACTTAAATTAGAGCAATAAGTATTTTTTGTGTTGCTTAAATGTTCTTTGTATGTAGCACGATTTATGTACATATAAACGTCATAGAAAAAAACAACTAGATCTAAATAGTATTAATATCAAATCATGAAAACTATAAAATGTTAACATTTTTAAAATATACGCTTTTTAAACAATTTAATGGAGAAACACACTTGACGGCTGTGTTTCATTTTGAGAAAGCCAAACTACTTTATCAAAGTTGCATGCCACTATACCTCGTTCCCTATAATAAGGGATACAATACATCTGAATCGTGTATAATTAGTCCCATTCTTATAACTAGTATCTCTGTACATTGTTAAGGTAAAATTAAATTTTAAAAATATAATACGGAGACTTTCATTAACTGTACTTGGTAAATATCTATACTAATAAAAGGTAAATAGTTTAACATTCTGAACTCAAAAAAAAAAGTTTACGTCCAAAAAGTGAATAGAAAACTAGCATCGCTAAAGACGCAATTAAATTGTTAGTTCTTATGACTTGTAAAAAATATACTCCCAAAACACTGACGTAAAAAAAAAAATTACATCAAGCTGTATTTAGTATCCAAGACCTTGGCCTATTCCGTTATTTTTATTAATGTTTTAGGAAATTTTATTCACTCGACCGATTAGAAAGTTTATTGTCTATAGTAAGCCCACCACGCCTTTAGGTATATATGGATAATTGTACAACTATGCAAATAGAAAATTAGCCCATTCTATTTATATGTAAGATATGATCATATTGAAATAGTTCAATGATTCATATGGACTTAAAATAGCAACACAAAAAACTTGTACTAATACAAAAGTAATAAGTTACAAGTGTTATTGCAATAACAATAATTTTTCCACCCTTACAGAAAAACACGTATATCGTCCTTTTCCAAAGATTTTAGCTTCATACAAGCGAGCAAAACACATTCTTATGCTAATTAATGTGGTTTACAGGCATACATATGGTCATGTGTTCGAATCCATGCGAAGGCTAGGATTTGTTCCCCCGGGCTTAGGACATATTTGAGTAACCCAGCTTCTAATGGGTACCTCACACTACTTAGGTGGCTGGATAATGTCCTTGAGTCACACAGCTTCTAATGGGTAACTAACACTAGTTAGGTGGCTGGATAATGTCCTTGAATCACCCAGCTTCTAATGGGTACCTAACACTAGTTAGGTGGCTGGATAATGTCCTTGAGTCACCCAGCTTCTAATGGGTACCTAAAAATAGTTAGGTGGCTGGATAATTTTTTTGAGTCACCCAGCTTCTAATGAGTACCTAACAATGGTTAGATGGCTGGATACTCCTAGAAGTGTTCTGTGAAAACTGCATCACTTACCAACAAATCAGCCGTCATTATCTGAGGTCGACATTATTTTCTTATTATGTGTCAAGAATTTGTTGTATATATACATCGCATCACAAAATAGTTTGGTATGTAAGGCTACCCTTAAATTGGTTGTATATATACATCACATCACAAAATAGTTTGGCCTGTAAGGCTACCCTTAAAATGGTTGTATATATACATCACATTACAAAATAGTTTGGTATGTAAGGCTACCCTTAAATTGGTAGCATATATACATCATATCACAAAATAGTTTGGCATATAAGGCTTCACTTAAATTGGTTGCATATATACATCACATCACGAAATAGTTTGGCCTGTAAGGCTGCCCTTTAATTGGTTGCATAAATACGTCAGATCGCAAAATATTTTGACATGTAATTCTTCCCTTAACTGAATGTTTATATAATTTTGGGGTTTTTTAAATTTACGTTCTAGATCAGTTGACTGACACAGTTAGCAAGCATCGCTTCATTAGACGGCACGCCACTAAAATTGTATTTCCTTAATCAATATTTTTTTAAAGTACGTTATACATCAGTAAAGGTTGTTTTATAGTTTAACTGACAGCTGGCAAGCATCGCTTCATTAGCCAGCATGCCACTAAAATTGTATTTCTTTAATAATTATTTTTTTATTAAAATAAAAAAAAAAACAACATCAATTGAATATAAATTAGAATTATAATCTAGTGGTTCTAAAACTTAATAGATATATTGACCAGCAGCAATAATTTGGCCATTGCCCCAGGAACTGGTGCATTCTTTAGGTAGCAATACGAGCCCCGCATGGCCTAGATCCCAAAAACATTTGACATGAATTTAATTAGTTTTATACCACATGTCATCCAACAATATTAAAATAGAATAATCGCTTGTCTCTTTCTTGTCTTCAGAGATTTTTATGTTCGTAGTCAGTAACTAGTTTACTTTACAAATCTATGTTCTTAATCGCTAATTGCTGATACTATGAATTCATTTATAAAACTTCCGCGTTATATTAAAAATATGTCAGATGTTCGGACACATGTTGATCAATTTTTTGTTTTAAAAAACTAATCGTCAAGTATTTTGATCATGATTAACTTAGGAACTAAGTCAAATTAAATTATGTTGATAATATTTTTTTATTAGTTTCCAATAATGTTGATCACTGAAATTGAAACATAGCATAAAATAGAGACAATGTTAAGCTTTTTCGGATTTAGTTTTAACCACAAGGGCCGAATATTTATTGCATGTTTAAGTAATTTTATCCCTAATTAAAGGGATCGAGTTCAGTGGCATGCCACTTAAATAATATATGCCTGCTGAATAATCCTGGCAGGAATAGAGCGCATTGATAAAGTTAAACATACATATAAGCTAACCTCTTTATGTTAATTTTAAAGTTTACGTACTTGTAAAAAATGTAATTGTTAAATTGTGTTATTTATTTAAATTTGTTTGGTGTAAACTACATTTAATTTAATTTAAAAATTCTCTTTAAAAAAAAAACTAACACAAGTTTATATTAATGTCTCACTGTATTTTAGATAAAAATTAAAAATTACTTTTTAAAAAATCTTACTTTCTAACCCAAATTTTCTCAAGTGCAACACAACTTTAACATATTTTAAAATCGGAGTTTTTTGGTGCAGCGATTACGAGCAACACACAAAAATGCGCATCATAAGTTGCGATGAACTTCAATTTTAGGATAAAGTGTTTTTTCTTACTGACAAATTGCAGACACAATTTCTACATAACTTTAGTTTAAAATATTGCTGTTGAACTAGGAATATTTGTATACAAATTAGATTTCCCGTAAACTCAGCACCAAGAAAAACAATTAGATCTACTGACTTATTACATTAAAAAAAATATATTTGATAGACCGAACTGTTTGTAGAAATAATTTTAAATACCTCTCTTTTACACAGACATCTTTGTAAGCTTAAAATTTTCTAAACTAATGAGAACAATAAGTAATTGCGTATTGCTTAAATATTTCTTTGTACTAATCATCTTCATACAATTAATGTGACAAATCTCTCTAAATATGTGTGCCTTATTTATCTTCATTCAAATAATGTGACACAACTCTCTAAATCTGTGTGACCTCTTTATATTTATACAAATAATGTGACACAACACTCTAAATATGTGTGACCTCTTTATATTTATACAAATAATGTGACACACAACTCTCTAAATATGTGTGCCCTATTTATCTTTAAACAAATAATGGGACTCAACTTTCTCAGTATGTTTGCCCTATTTAGCTTCCATCCCAAAAGAAGGAATGTTTAATGATATATTTCTACGAACAATTTTCAATAAACATATAAAAGACTGTGTTGATCCTCTACAAACTGAATAAGAAAATATAAAATTGTGATAAGAGTGTTGTTACAAAATTCTTTTACTTTGTAGTTGACATACTGTTTATTCGTAACAACCTGCCTGATGTGTGTAACTGTGTTCACTTTTAACAAACTGACTGTTGTTTGTAACTGTGTAGTTGACATGCTGTTTACTCGTAACAACCTGACTTTTGTTTGTAACTGTGCATGTTACATTATGTTTACTTGTAACAACGTGACTGTAACTGTGTAACTCTGTAGTTTACATTCTGTTTACTTGTAACAACATGACTGTTTTTTAATGAAATCTTTACGTCACATCGACTGGAAGAATATAGACATTCAACATGATAACTGACCATTGTGTAACCGCTGCTGGACAGGTCATTGGGTCATCTTCTATTGTCAGTCTGGTTGTCACGATATCAGAATCTGGGCGAAAAAATGATTCACTCCTAAAATAACGGCATTAATAATAGTCTGGTTTGTTCTTATTTGAAAAATGAGATGATAAAAATGTTATCATGATAAAATGATAAAAACGGGGGCGGAGGGGGGACCTTCTCTTAATATTCCCATAAATAACATTTAGATCTATAATATATTTCTGTGTTTGGGCTTTATGATTTTTATGCCGCAATGTGAATATGTAGAATAGTAATTTTTTTTTGAAATGGTACTCATGTGTGATAATTTTTTTAATTATCCATAACAAATCTATTGTTTATTTTTCCAACTTTATTTGTATTACTGACCTAAAAAAAATGATTAACTAAAATATTTGAGAGAAAGATTACTACACCAATTGTAAGATATATATTTAAAACAAAGTTACAACAACAACAAAAAAAACACAGATTTATAGCACATACGTTTTGTGTTTGTTTGTTGTTTTATTGTGTTTTTTTTTCTTATTTAAAGACATATAAAGGTGGAAACTTAATGGGCAAAAAATTATTCTTTAAATTATTTTCTTTACACTTTTTTATTTTAAAAAAATAAAATAAAAAACATTTACTTGTGATAATAAAAATTTAAAAGAATTAAAATGAAGGAGTTAAATACACCCTGCAAGTTCGTTTTAACGAGGTACCACTAAAATACCCTAGATCAGGGGCGCGTAACCTTTATGTCATGTCATTGACGGCTGCAAAAATAATAATTATAAATAAAATTAGGAAAATTACTATATCTACGGCTAATTTTAAAAAATACCCATATTTACGGTCACATAAAAGAATTAATTTACCAAAAATAATAAAAATTACTTTATCTACGGCTTCAAATTTATTTAAACTCATTACATGCCTAGCTGTTTTGAGATTTTTAGATGAATAGTATACAACGGGAATAAAGATTGATATAAAGTGAATTGTTACTATTAGAAAAAATATGCGGGAATATATACAATGATTGACATGAAATTTACAAGGAGATCAATTTTACACAATTTTCATTAAAAAGCAGCAATGTTCTTTCGTTTTTATTCAAGTTAAAGGAACACGTGCCTTTTAAAAAAAAGCTTATTTTCCACTCCCCCAAGCCATACTATTCAAAAATATTATAAGCATGGGCCCTGCTTGGACTGTAGAGCCACGGATTATATTAATGGAGCTATATTAAAGCAGAAAACCTAAAGTTGAAGGATAATATTTAAATTAATATTTTTTTTCACTACTTGAAAGCCAAAAAAATGTGTGTCAATTAGAAGTCACGCTCCTCATGGCAATCAGTCACATAATAATCACGTCAATGATCACATCAATGATCACGTCAATGATCACGTCAATTATCACGTCAAATATCACGTCAAATATCACGTCAATGATCACGTCAATGATCACGTCAATGATCATGTCAATGATCACGTCAATGATCACGTCAATGATCACGTCAATGATCACGTCAATGGTCACGTCAATGAACACGTCAATGATCACGTCAATGGTCACGTAAATGATCACATCAATGTTCACGTCAATGATCACGTCAATGATCACGTCAATGATCACGTCAATGATCACGTCAATGATCACGTCAATGATCACGTCAATGGTCACGTCAATGATCACTTCAATGATCACGTCAATCAATCACGTCAATGATCACGTCAATGTTAAAAAAAGTTTAATATAGAACATCAATAACTTGAAACAAACTGTAAAGTCAAACAATTTAAAATACTATTAACCTCATTGTTATCAATGCACTAAATATGTAGCATCTTAGTGCTTAGTAGAAAATATATCCCCCAAACACTAACGTAAAGATAATAATATTTACAACAAGCTGTATTTAGAGTCAAAGAGATTGGCCTATTCCGTTATTGTATGTAATGTTAAAGGAAATTTCATTCACTCCACCGACCAGAAAGTTTGTTGTCTAGTCAGCCCACCACGCCTTTATGTATATATAATTATGTCTGTGGATAATTTTAAATATATTGTAACTAAAATATAGAAAAAGTGAAATGATAACACATATTTAGTGAAAATGTAAGCTGCAATCAACTATTAATATAGTAACAGGCATAAAACCATTTAATATAGAAATATATTTTTATTTCTTATAACAAAAACTTTATTATGATGTTATTTTGTCTCTTAAAAACACATGTTTAAAGCAAAGATTTATCGTCATAAAAGACTTTTTCTAATACCAATTATTCTTACCCTTGGACGTCACACACGATCAAAAAAAGTATTTCATCAAACCGAATTAACTCTGGATATTTCCTAAATGTTTGGGGGGGGGGGGCTGTATTATGTGGTATGTAGCACATAAAACTAAT
>MUZC01001612.1:39238-57837 GCA_002072015.1 Radix auricularia
GTTAGTTTAGTTGAAAAATCGTGTGTTGATGAGCGCTGTAAAAATATTTAATATGATGACGTCATTGTTTGGTGTGCATCGGTGCGCAAAATACAACCCCTATTATTAAATACTTTGCGTACATTTCAGAAAGTCTAACATTTCGTATTTATAAAAAAACGACAAGTCAGTTGGGCTTTTGAAAAGGGTTGGCGCCGTAGGCGCCCTAAAAAAGTGGGCGCCGCAGGCGCCACGGCAAAATCTAGTTAGTTAATAGTATATAATTTTTTTTGACGCAAAAACGGCCTCATTTAAGAGAAAAAAAAGATTTAAAGAGTAAGCTTTAAAATAAGCAGATTCTATGTGGAAAGTGATAAAAAAATAACCAATGTCTTTACAATTACAAAATTAAATTTCATTAAAAAATATTTGAACTACTTATAATTTAAATATGTATCCTACAAATAATATTTATTTTGTTAATTAATCTATTTGAATGTTTTCCCTTGTTGAAGAGATCGAAGTCAAGTGGCGTGCCACTTTAGAAAATATGTAAGCATCGAATGGAGAACGTCAGAATGTGTCAATGTGTCAATTAGGCAGAGAAATATCTAAAGATAAAAGTACTAAATTTATCGTTTTATTTCTTTTAAGTATTAAGATAAAAAATGTATTTTTTCGTTTACGTTAAACATTACTATGTATAATATTTTGTTAAACGCAATGCCAAATGTACGCCATAAAAGTAAGTAATTCTATGTTTGTTCGACTCTTTATAAATTGAAATTTAACCAAAATTACTGATTTTATTATTTTTATACCCCTTTAAGTTGTCTTACTTACAATGTAACGTTCCATAAGTCTACATCGGTGCTTTTAAGCGCAACGTTAACGGTACACACTATTTGATTGCACGCCATATATGGCAATATAACGTCTTTTAAATTGTAAGTGGTCTCTTTTTTCTGTATGTGAGTTTTGACAGGAAATTGTTTTCTTTTCAATTTATATAATATAATATATATAGATAATATGTACGTGTGTATAGAATATTTTAACTCACTAGAGGTTGAAAAGAAAGATGTTCCTTAAAAAATAATTAATTTAAAACGACTGATATTTAATAAACGAAGAGCCAATATTCTTAAATTACAATTCTACTATAAGACATCCTATTATATCTCTGTAAATAACAGTTACGTTAAATGTTTGTGATTGTTTTCCCAAAGATAACGTACACATTATTAGGTTCATGTCTACTTGTGTTTATATCTCACTCATTCTCTTTCTCTCTCTATCTCTCTCTATTTCTCTCTCTCAATCTCTCTCTCAGTCTTTTCTCTCTAGATTTTTTATATCTTTATCACTTTATCTCTCCTTCATTCTCTCTTTCTCTCTCTCTTTCCCAGTCTCTCTCACCCTTTCTTTATATTTTCTCTTTCTATCTCTACTTTATTATATTATTTTCCCTCTATCTCTTTCCAAGCTCCTATCTCTATTTGTTCTTTCTTTCTATCTTTTGTCCTTTCTTTCTCTGTTTCTTTCTTTCTTTCTTACCCTTTCTTAAGCCCTTTCTCTTAGTCTCTAACATTTTTTCTATAACTCTTTCTCCCTCACAGTCTCTTTGTCACTCTTTCTTTATCTTTTTCTCTCTATCTCTTTTTCTCTGTCTCTCATTTTCTCACCCCTTTTCTTTCTCTCTCTCTCGATCTCGCTTTTACTCTCTTTTTCTCTTTCTCTCAATTCATCTCTCTCAGCCTGTCTCTCATTCTTTTCTTTTATCTCTGTCTCTTTCTCTTACTCTCTTTTCAATCGCTCTTTCTTACTCTATCTCTCTCTCTTTCTCTCACTCTCTTTCACTTTGTCTTTCTCACTCTATCTCTATCTCTCCCTTTTTTCTTGTATTCTCACTCGCTTGCACTCTCTCTTTCTCACACTGTCTCTCTGTCTCCTTCTCTTACTTTTACTCTGTCACTTTCTATTACACTCTCACTTTCTCACCCTATCTCTCTTCTTCTCACTCATTCTCGTTTACTCACTCCCACTCTCTTTAAATTCTCTTTCTCACTCTATCACTCTCATTTACTCTCCTTCTCTTTCTTTCACTCAATCACTCTCTCTTTCATTCTCTCTTTCTCACTCTATCTCTCTTTTTCTCTCTCATTCTCTTTCAATTTTCTCTTAACCTCTCTCTCACTTTCTCTTTCTCAAACTATCACTCTCTTTCTATCCCCTTCTCTTTCTCTCATTCTCTATTTTACTTTCTCTTTCTCTCTATCTCTCTCTCACTCCCTCTTTTTCTCACTCTCCATTTCATTCTGTCTTTCTCACTCTATCTCTCTTTTTCTCTCTCATTCTCTTTCAATTTTCTCTTAACCTCTCTCTCACTTTCTCTTTCTCAAACTATCACTCTCTTTCTATCCCCTTCTCTTTCTCTCACTCTCTATTTTACTTTCTCTTTCTCTCTATCTCTCTCATTTACTTTCTGTTTCTCTATCTTTCTCTTTCTCTCCCTATCTTGTTCTCTCACTCTCTCTTTTATGCTCTCTATCTCTCTCTCTCACTCTCTCTTTCACTCACTTTATCTCACTCTATCTCTCGGCCACTCCCTCTTTCTCTCACCCTCTCTTTCACTCTTTCTTAATCTCTTTCTATCTCTATTTTACTCTATGTTTCTCTTTCTCTCTCTTTCTCTCCCCTTCTCGTTCTCTCACTCTCTCACTCTCTCTTTCACTCCCTCTATCTCACTCTATCACTCTCCAGTTCATTGAAAGTCCTATCAGTATAATTTGAGTTTATGTAAATGAATATATTCATGTGATCTCAGTTTAGTTAAAAGCAATAAAATGATCAGACACGTATTATTTTAAAAGTATTTATAAGATTAAATATTTATAACAATGGATTAACATTGTATCCCTTATTGAAGGCAGCGAAACTAAGTGACATGCGACTGAAATGACATACAATTTCGCTTTAAAATGCAAAATTTTAAAAACGTCATTTACCCTTCTAAATTTCATTGTATTTACTAAATTTAATTTACACCCACTGAAGCGAAAGAAATACAAATAATTAGTCTAATGTTTTATATATTCATCATTTTTATTTAATCTTCATATTGTAGATATGTTTATCGGTAATTAAAAACGTTCACGTCGGTGCTTGTTGGTGCGTAAAAAATAAATTTTAGTACTTTATTATTTATAGATTTTATAGAACTTAATAGTCTAGAAGCTTCTGAAACATTGCATTTTTTCTTTTCTTTAAAATATACTATTGCTGTCTACACTCTTGTATTAAAGAGGATTATTGCTTTCTATACGTGTGAATTAAATAAGATTATTGCTTTCTACACGTGTGTATTAAATAAGATTATTGCTTTCTACACGTGTGTGTTAAATAAGATTATTGCTTTCTACACTCTTGTATCAAAGAGGATTATTGCTTTCTACACTCTTGTATTAAATAAGATTATTGCTTTCTACACTCTTGTATTAAATAAGATTATTGCTTTCTACACTCTTGTATTCAATAGGATTATTGCTTTCTACACCCTTGTATCAAAGAGGATTATTGATTTCTACACATATTATTTACACAGGATTATTCCTTCCTAAACTCTTGTATTACAGACGATAATTGCTTTCTACATCCTTTTATCAACTGGCTTCTTTAAATTTTGTACCTATGACTCCAGCTGAGCACGCATGCCACTCAACCACTGTGCCCTCTAATTTATATAATAATAAACAGTTATATATTAAATGACCACTATATACGGTATTGTAATTGACATTTGATCAAAAGTTTTAATTTATAAATTTATATAATTTATCTTTTCTACTTTACACTTTATCTTGCTAGAAGATATAAACCACCATTTTAAACGGCGAGAGATGTAAGTGGGACTCTATAATCTTACTGCACCGGGTGAAATAGGCGCTAGCTACGTCACTGACTTACTTTAATAATAGAGATATAAGTCTAAACTTGGTGTTGTAGAAATGATTAGAAGGCTAGCTACGTCACTGACTTACTTTAATAATAGAGATATAAGTCTAAACTTGGTGTTGTAGAAATGATTCATACATTCAGAGGCGTCCCTAGGGTTGGTGTCCTCCGGGATGGTAGATGATGGTTTCCCCCTAATGACTTACCCCATAAAACTCCTTCGAGTCTTTTAATGCCTAATAACTGTAACATACATGTTTGTGTCACTACTGGGGATGGTGTCTCCAGGGGCGGCCTGCCCCCATTGAATCCCCTTGTGACGCCACTGCATACAGTCACATTTTACCACTAAATGAATTAAATCAATTGGTGTGTACAATAACACATGGGTTCCATTTTCATGAATGTTTTAGGTTGTTACAGTTAACGCTAACATAGATTTAGGTTCGTGGGTTTATTTCAATTTAATTTCTATTTTATTAAATGATGGTTATGGCAATCGTTTTTTTATGTTACAGATGAACAAGGCAATTTATAGCCCCCTGTCAAACCAAACTATATATAGCCCCTTTATATCCCCGCATTATTTATAGCCCTTCTGTCACCCTACATCACTTTATTCATTACCCATCTGTCAACCCACACAAAACATTTTGTAGCCCTACTGTCACCCCACACCACACTATTTATAGCCCCTCTGTCACCCCACACCACACTATTTATAGTCCATTTGTCACCCTACACCACACTATTTATAGCCTTTCTGTCCCCCACACCTCACTATTTATAAACCATCTGTCCTCCACACCACACTATTTATACCCCTCTGTCACCCTACACCACAAATTTGATAGCCCCTCTGTCACCCTACACCACACTATTTATACCCCATATGTCACCTTACACCACAAATTTGATAGCCCCTCTGTCCCCAACACTACACTATTTATGGCCCATCTGTCACCCCAAACCACACTATTTATAGCCCATCTGTCACCACACACCACACTATTTATACCCCCTCAGAAAACCATTCATTTTCAAAAGCTCTTTCCCTCCCTCTCCCATTTAATGTCCCTTTTCCAAATGTATTTACTGGTACAATCCTTATTATGCCCAACAATCCCATATCACAAACGTGTAATATTTTAATAAATCAACTTCCCATCGCACCTGCTACACAGGAACCTGGTTAATTTTATCCCAAGTGCAACTTTGATCCCCTGCAATATATTGCTTCCATATAGCAATGGGTTACACAATTTTCCTAGTCACCATACTCATAAACATAATAATCGTCACAATATCAAAATCCTCAAATATCATGATAATAATCATAAGCAATACCATTATCTTCAAATATTCTTAAATATCGTTAACATTGTCTTCATCATATACATAATGATCGTATACAACATGAACGCATCATCCTCATTACATAGCCTTATAATTTTTTTAATAATGGACACACATACATAATCAACAAAATTTTTAATAAAATAAGTAACACCTCAACAAAAAGAGATCATAATTATTGGATGAGGTCAGCCAAACCTAAACATTTCAGGTCAAAACAAGTTAATATCACCATCTTGTCAGAGCTACAGAAAAGTCAATGAAATGTGTGTGTGTGTGTGTGTGTGTGTGTGTGTGTGTGTGAATGTGTGTGTGTGTGTGCGTGTGTGTATTTATTCTTGATTACAAACAAGTACCTGTAATTACTACTAAAAATTGGACCAGTATTTGTCATACTGGATGAAATAAAAGGTACTTTAATCAATAGTTATAATCAAAATGACCAGGTCTGCCATGACACTAGCACAATCCATAGCACTGTGATCTTATATCATAGATTGTCTGTCTGTACAACCATTGCCACATCTATCGTAGACTCCATGACCTTCGCAGTCAATCCAACTGTCGCTCTAAAATCTCCACCATCACCCCTGTCACCACCTCTCTAACCTACTCGGTCCACTCTAATTCCACCTCTAAATCTGTCAATTTATCCATAGATATTATCCAGGGTAATTTGATTTTATCATGGTCTGTTGACTTCGTTGTTTACACGGGCTGTTGACTTCATTGTTTCATGGTCTGTTGATTTTGGGCTGGCTAGTGGTCAACGGCTCTTTACGACTCAGTGACGTTGGCGAGATCACGAGTCAATTTTTGTCTCATTGCGTAGTTTGAGGTCAAATTCCCCAAACTGTTCAAGCAGATTGAAATAAGGTCATGCAGGTCAAACTGCTGATTTCTCTCCGACCAAACATTAGTGGTTTTCATTTCTGTCTTTTTCTATTTTGCCTCGTAGTTATAGCTTATTGGAACATTTAAATCAAATTTTATATTTTGCCTGGTAATAATAGCTTTTCGGAATATTTAAATCAAATTTTATATTTTGCCTGGTAATAATAGCTTTTCGGAAAATTTAAATCAGATTTTATATTTTGTCTGGTAATAAAAGCTTTTCGGAATATTTAAATCAAATTTTATATTTTGTCTGGTAATAATAGCTTTTCGGAATATTTAAATCAAATTTTATATTTTGTCTGGTAATAATAGCTTTTCGTAAAATTTAAATCAAATTTTATATTTTGTCTGGTAATAATAGCTTTTCGGAAAATTTAAATCAAATTTTATATTTTGTCTGGTAATAATAGCTTTTCCCAATATTTAAATCAAATTTTCTAAATCATTGTATTTCTCTTAAGCTATCACACACTAATGTGCCAGTGGTCATCATCCCCCTCCACTCTTTGAAAGCTGTGACTTACACCAGTGAGTTGTAGCACCCGTATTAGGAATCACTGACTGGGATATTTTTATTTAGAGATGAATGAAGTATTACTGGATCTTTTCATCGAATTTAATGAAAACTTAAGTTTGAATCCTAAAATATTTTAAAAGTGTTATAGAGATCGAAGTCAAGTGACGAGCCACATGGGATAAACAAAAGATTGCCACAAGTATAACACATCGGCTATCTCCAAGACGAAGGAAAAAATGAAAGAAAACGTAACAAATTTATAATCTTCTTAATTTGAAATTATTACGATATGAAACATGTATGTTTCTTTAAATAAAAAATTTCTACAATACAATTTTAAAAATTATTAATAAATGTAAATCAAACAGAAATAACAATATATCGCATATAGACCTACTTGTACATGGACATTTTGCTGAAGTACAATAACATAATAGATCTAATTTCATTCTCATTAATCTTGCCCCTTAAAGTTGTCTCAATTACAATATCATATTAGGTAAGTCGATAGCGGTGCTTTTTATTGCTTTTTAGTGCGGCGTTCATGGAAGAAACTATTTGAAGCACGTCAAATATTTCAATGGATAGTTTTTAAATTTGTAGATTGCATTGTCTATGTATACAAAATATTTTAAAATTTACAGGATAAGTAAAAATAACAATTAAACATCAAACTAAAATACAACAAAAAAAAACAAAAAAACTCCAGTATACACACAGTATTAACAATTAACAAACTCTAACCTACTTACAGACAAGTCTTAAAATCAAACAAATCTTACAAACATACACCACTTAAACGAACTATATCATTAGCAAAGCAAATATACTCTTAAGAAGGGGTAAACATACGTATAGCACTAACAGAAAGACGACACTAACAGACAGACAACACTAACAGACAGTTAACACTAACACACATAAAGCACTATCAGACAGAGAACACTAACAGAAAGACAACACTAACAGACAGACAACACTAACAGAAAGACAACACTAACACACATACAGCACTATCAGACAGAGAACACTAACAGACAACACTAACAGACAAACAACAGTCCAAACTCAAAGAACTATACAATCAAATAAATAATAAAAAATGAAATATTCTCATTGTAGGTCTATTAATGATTATCAGAAACAGACATTTAAACATTTTTTCCTTCTCAAATTTTTTTTTCATGTTAAGTATAAAAGTCTTAAACATTAAAATAACAAAAATATTCGTCTAATGATTTATAGCTTTTTATTTTACAATTAAATATTGTTTTTAGAATTAAAGTAATGTTATTATTGTCATTAATCTCAGTAGAAAAGTTTTCTCCAGAATATCGACACATTTAATGTGTTCGTACTGGTGCTTTGATGTGTAGCACACACGTCAATACAATTTGAAACGAAATAATTAATTTATTTATAGACAATGCACCTTTTTTCTTAATGGTACATATTTTATTGTTGGTTTCTTTGAAATATACTAAATTGTATACAAGGGAAATGTTATTAAAAGAAATTATTTTAGTGGTATTTTGTAAGAGCCAGAAACAAAGAAGTAGGAAATTAAAACTACTTTACACAATTGAGTTTTTCAATAACTTTAAATGGAATTTCAGCTAACAATACCAATTGTCAGGGCATGGGTTCCGAATACAGGGTGTGTCAGAGTAGAACGAAAAGGAGTGACCCGTGGGCAGTACAGATGACCTTTATTTACAGAGTATTATTGCTTNAGACAACACTAACAGACAGACAACACTAACAGACAGACAGCACTAACAGACAGACAACACTAACAGACAGACAACACTAACAGACATACAACAATAACAGACTGACAGCACTATCAGACTGACAGCACTATCAGACAGACAACACTAACAGAAAGACAACACTAACAGACAGACGACTCTTACAGACAGACAGCACTATCAGACAGAGAACACTAACAGACAACACTAACAGACAAACGACAGTCCAAACTCAAAGAACTATACAATCAAATAAATAATAAAAAATGAAATATTCTCATTGTAGGTCTATTAATGATTATCAGAAACAGACATTTAAACATTTTTTCCTTCTCAAATTTTTTTTTCATGTTAAGTATAAAAGTCTTAAACATTAAAATAACAAAAATATTCGTCTAATGATTTATAGCTTTTTATTTTACAATTAAATATTGTTTTTAGAATTAAAGTAATGTTATTATTGTCATTAATCTCAGTAGAAAAGTTTTCTCCAGAATATCGACACATTTAATGTGTTCGTACTGGTGCTTTGATGTGTAGCACACACGTCAATACAATTTGAAACGAAATAATTAATTTATTTATAGACAATGCACCTTTTTTCTTAATGGTACATATTTTATTGTTGGTTTCTTTGAAATATACTAAATTGTATACAAGGGAAATGTTATTAAAAGAAATTATTTTAGTGGTATTTTGTAAGAGCCAGAAACAAAGAAGTAGGAAATTAAAACTACTTTACACAATTGAGTTTTTCAATAACTTTAAATGGAATTTCAGCTAACAATACCAATTGTCAGGGCATGGGTTCCGAATACAGGGTGTGTCAGAGTAGAACGAAAAGGAGTGACCCGTGGGCAGTACAGATGACCTTTATTTACAGAGTATTATTGCTTTCATCGTTCTTGTATTAGCTGCCCTCTCTCATTTTTGTAACTATAACCAAGGTGCATTGTCTGTAAATAAATTAATTATTTCGTTTCAAATTGTATTGACGTGTGTGTAACTATAACCTTCTAAACGCCAACTAAGCACACATGCACAAGGACGCTCTGAAAGAAGTAGGCCAGAAACAAATAATATGTCTAGCTTTAGTTAGAGACGATCTACATTTTTTGTACACGTCATAAAACAAGGCAAACTAGAACATACAGTTACAAAAGGAAAGAAGTAATTACTGAAGTATATAAAATTTATTAGTAAAACTAACGATATCATCATAATACTTTCCTATCTAGTTCAGTGTTGACTGATAGAAGTCAAATCTACTCTTGAAGATCATGACTTGTTAACTTAGAGCAGTCACATCTACTCTAGAAGATCATGACTTGTTGAATAATGGTAGTCATCTCTACTCTTGGAGAGCATGCCTTGTTGACTGAATGCAGTCAACTCTACTCTAGAACATCATGACTTGTTGTCTAATAGCAGTCACCTCTACTCTAGAAGATCTAATTTTACACCCTGGAAAGGCGCCCAACAACCCACCCCAAGTTATGACATTGCTAACGTCCAATGTATGAGAAAAATTTTTGATTTTAAAGGTGAGCTTGGAGATAGCATAAAGTATCATTTACTATTATATATTTTATATTTCCTCATCATTGATTCATACTCTCACTTTTTACAGCTCTATAAACACATCACATTGGTGCGTACTATAACAGATTTGTGCCATTAATTTGATTCTTAGGTTGTTACAGTTAATGTTAACAAAGTTATAAGTTGTGTGATTTTATTTTAATTTACTTTCTATGTTCTTAAATTAACGTAATGGAAATTGTTTTTATCTTTAAGCTATGCACCACCAAGCACTGGTGCTGTTGTATTTAACATTAAATTTAATATGCTCTTTACACAACTTTCTTTGGGCGATTTCTTTATAAGACTCTTGTTATTCGTATTTAAAACATATTTATTAATATAGAATATATATTCTATGTCTCTTAATGTTAATGATTTGTGTTTCTTAGTAATTTGTATAAACTTTCCATAAAACAATGTAAAGAACTATATATTTTTTTTTTAAATACATTTTAAAATAGTATTTATTGGGAATTTTAAACAAACAATAAAGTTCATTTATTTTTTTTTAGTAGATAAATTTCTGTACTGTTTATACATGCTTATGTTGTTGCTTAAATCTTTTTCGGATAGATTACCAGGTCTATTTCATTCAAGTGATATTTCACTTGATCTCGATCCCTATAAATAGGGATACATTTTCAACGAAAAATATTAAATCCCCTACCAATGAAAGAGCCTTAGTCTAATTCTAACAAACTCATTTCCTTCGTTTATAGATATGTATGAAAACTTTTTATTTTTAATTTAATAAATATTGTATAATAAACTTTTCATAATTAACATTTTAAATAAAATGGACATACGTCTGCCAGTGGCGTCGTGAGGGGAGCGGGGGAGGGGAGCGACACCATCCGTGGTTTACAAAAAAGTCTAAAATTTTACTTTGTTTAATTTATGTCAGGTCGAAAAAAAGATTGTTTTCTTTCAACTAGAAATGAATTAACAAATACAAATAAGTATGTTAAACGCAAAAACATTTAAACTTTTAATTACAAACATTTCAGTTAACTGAAATAATAATAAAATAATATTTGTAATAGAAAAAAATAGAAAAAAGATTGGAAAAAATCGCATCAGAGAGATCTTTAAATGGGTTAGACATGTAAGAGGCGGTTTCTTCTGTTTAACAGAATCCCAACTCACTACACCCTCCCCCACTGTGGGATGGGCGGAGAGAGTACGATTTTTCTCTTAAAGAAATTACAAAATGGCTTTTCATTGTTGTTACTTTTAAAAAATATATTCAATGCCTTTGAGTTAATATTTTTATTTGATTTATATTAATTAAAGGCGTGTAAGCATTGGTACAGGTAGTCCTCCAGTTACGATGGTCTTATCCTGATTTACGCTATTTCGTGTATACGAACCCAACCCCATAAATTTTAGTATTACGCGTTGTTTCGAATTCTTTAATGTTTTTTTTTATTAAAAACCATTATATATAATTTATGAGGCAACAGATTGTTCTCTCTATTTGAAAACAAAAAACATACAACATTTATTACTATTATTACATGCTACAACTTTTGCTTGCGATTCTTTCTCGTGGTTGAAATGATCAACCAAGTAAGTAAAGGTAAGTAATCCTAAAATAGTTCCTTGTCAATGCTCATTATAGAGAGAATATCAATATTGGTTGTCCAAAGCATATTTGAATACATGTTTATATTATTTTCAACGTTATAAATGATCCCTCTCTGCTACAGTTTGATGTCATCATTGAGAGAAAGATACTATTAACGATATTACGTTTGTAGAGGACTGTGTACAATTTTGATCATTGAAATACATCAAAATTTTTAGCTCTGTGTACGTGTTTGGATTCTTGCATTGGGCTACTTCCTTTTCCTTACGCTGAGCCAGTGTCTGGAATGTAACCTTTTTAAGAGTCCTGAAAATTGAACTAATTAATTTTAAAGGTAAGCAGTCTTCGAACTCACTTTAATATTCTGACATTAACTTGGCTGATGCCCCTCGAATGGCGTCATTGCTGATCCTTGTTTGGTTTGTAAAAAAATAAAATGAAATATGGAACCTCGTACCGGCTAAACGCTGTCTTACAATCACTTTAAACTTTTACAGGCTTATATCGCCATCATCAAACAAGGACCAAAGCACCACCAACAACATCATTTGCTGGAATAATGATGCTGGTAGGCCAATTACATGTCTTGACGGACAACTTGGTATTATATAGAATACCTAGGCAAAGTTTGAAAATTCAATCATTTCATACATTTCCTCAAATCAACGGGCATTCTATATATAACCTAGACATTCAATAGAGCGACTGAATTTTCACACTTTGCCTGTAACATGTAGAACGTAATTATTTAGCTAGCGACATGTCAGTATTTTACAGGAACTAAGTCCATACTGGCGGTAGGAGAATCCAAACAATATTTTTTCAATTTATATCTCTTATTAAAGAGATCGAAGTCAAGTGGCTTGCCACTTATATAAATATTAGTTCATTACCATCTGTCACCAAATGCCTGTTTTTACTTACAACAAGGAATACATGAAGAAATCATTATTATATTTTTAGTTTTCTAAATTTGAAGTAGATAGGATTCTAATAATTTATTCCTCCTTCAAAATAGGCATTTCTTTAAATCGTACTTAATTGCATGCAATAAAACGTGTCAGATACATAAATAATTAATAGTTTGTCGCATAGAATTATAGAACATATTTTAACAGAAGTTAAAGGAGATAATATGATTTTCTCATTGATGTTGCCACTTAATTATTTTGTCTTAAAAACAATGTTATAATATATGTTTCAAAAGTGGTGCTTTTTAGTGCGGCGTTCATTAAAAATACAATTAAATGGTGCGTAAAATATGACAAAAGTTATTATATCAATCTGTAAATTTTACCTTTTATGTATATAAGAGTTCAAACATTGGTCAAGGATTTGATTTCCATTTAAATATACTAAAAAGAGTTTATTCAAATCTATTATAGAAATTACTGCCAAAACAACAATAGCAAAATGACAGACAGCGATAACGATTAAAAAACTCGTACATACAGACAAAACTAATAAACATACATGTAGACGGCAAACTCTAATAGACAGACATTTTATACATTTAGGAAATACAAACAATAAAACATCTCTAACAGAAAGACAAGCTAAGCGTTTAGACCAATCTTATAATCAGAAAACATTAACATTAGGACAACAATAAACAAGGGACACAGACCATCAGACAACTCTTAAAGACAAACAGCGATAACAATCAGATAACTCATACAAACTAACAGACAATAAAATTTAGAAGTCAGACAACACTAACAGACAATACAATCATACAAATAACTCTTACAAACTGACAGACAATAAAATGTAGCAGGCAGACAACACTAACAGACAATAAAATTTAGAAGTTAGACAACACTAACAGACAATAAAATTTAGAAGTCAGACAACACTAACAGACAATAAAATTTAGAAGTCAGACAACACTAACAGACAATAAAATTTAGAAGTTAGACAACACTAACAGACAATTAAATTTAGAAGTTAGACAACACTAACAGACAATAAAATTTAGAAGTTAGACAACACTAACAGACAATAAAATTTAGAAGTTAGACAACACTAAGGTTTTTGTTTGTCGCTACCTTTATGAGAGGTAAACATCCATCTAAGGATTTTGTTTGTCACTACCCTTGTGAGAGGTAAACATCTGTCTAAGGTTTTTGTTTTTGCTGCTACCCTTATGAGAGGTAAACATCCGTCTAAGGTTTTTGTTTGTCACTACCCTTATGAGAGGTAAACATCCGTCTAAGGTTTTTGTTTGTCACTACCCTTATGAGAGGTAAACATCCGTATAAGGTTTTTGTTTGTCACTACCCTTATGAGAGGTAAACATCCGTCTAAGGTTTTTGTTTGTCACTACCCTTATGAGAGGTAAACATCCGTCTAAGGTTTTTGTTTGTCACTACCCTTATAAGAGGTAAACATCCGTCTAAGGTTTTTGTTTGTCACTACCCTTATGAGAGGTAAACATCCGTCCAAGGTTTTTGTTTGTCACTACTCTCATGAGAGGTAAACATCCGTCTAAGGTTTTTGTTTGTCACTACCCTTATAAGAGGTAAACATCCGTCCAAGGTTTTTGTTTGTCGCTACCCTTATGAGAGGTAAACATCCGTCTAAGGTTCTGGCTTAAACAAAGTCGTTACTCGTGAGGTCAGAGGTCAAGCTCGTTCACTATGCATTCATAGCAATAGACGACTGCAGCCAGGCTGTGTGACTGTCAGTTTCCTCGGCCTGTGCGAGAGTTAATTTAAAGAACATGTAGGTTTACATTAACATAGACAAACATATATTTTATTAACTCAAACAATGGAATGAAATAAAGATTAATAGACACCATTTTATGTTTTGTCATGTTTTGGATTGAAATTTAAAAAAAAAAATTAAAATCTAAAATAATAAGATAACATTTAAATCGATGTCAGACAATTTTTACCGTTTTAGCTTCTCCTATAATTAGCAAAATAATGGCTTCAGCGCTTATGTTTTTCACATCTAAATCTAAATTTAACGGGATTCTCAAAACACATTGAGTTATCAATTACTAAAACTGATTGGTATTTTATTAAAAGATTCACGTTGAGTGAATAAAATTTAAATCAAAAGAGAATTGAGAAATTTACAAATCAAAAGCAAATAAAGTAGAGCCTCGCACAGTAAGCAATATTTGTTCGAGATTCTTAATCGTTAATCGAAACACTCGCTGAACTAAACAATTTTCAGCCTGTGACAGTGCCCACTTGGTGTGACAGTGCCCACGGGATGTGATAGCGCCCACGTGGTGTGACAGCGCCCACGGAGTGTGACAGTGCCCACGGGTAGTGACAGCGCCCGCGTGGTGTGACAGTGCCCACTTGGTGTGACAGTGCCCACGGGGTGTGACAGTGCCCACGGGGTGTTATAGCGTCCACAGGGTTTGACAGCGCTTACGGGGTGTGACAGCGCCCACGGGTAGTGACAGCGCCCACGGGGTGTGACAGTGCCCACGGGGTGTGGCTGTGCCTACATTTGAAATAACCATAACGCCATCGGGACAAAAAGCAGATTTTTATTTATATAAAGACTTTTATATATATATATATCAAACAGGATCGGTCTCGTCAGCCATCTGCGCACACATAGACAAAACCAGTCCCAGCAAACAATCGGATACCTAGAGTGGTCCTCTACGGATGAACAACACAAACAAAATGACCTGGGATCTGAGAATGTCTAAATAGAACTTAGTTTATGCTGGGAGCGGGACATTGTTAGAAATTCATTGTAATGTATCCCTAGTTAAAGGGATCGAAGTCAAGGGCCATGCCACTTGCAAAATCATATAAAAACATGAACCGAAAGTGCAACGTGGTTACATTAATTAGTCAAAGTGATAAGTAAAGGTAAACCTACACAATTTATAGTTTTAATACTTGGAAATAACTAAAATAAAAAATGTATTTTTTCCTTTGATGTAAAATTTCTATACATAATATTTGTTTACACGCAATGGAAAGTGTAAGTCATAAAATTAAATAATATATTGTGTCGGCTAGACTCTTAGTTTGAAATTAAACCAAAGTTACGGTCACTAAGATTATGATTTTCTCATTATTTTTTATGCCCTTTAAGTTGGCTCCAACTTAATGTAACGTTGTCTAAGTCTACAGCGGTGCTTTTAAGTGCTACGTTAATTGTACACACTATTTGATTGCACGTCAAATACATTCTTTTAAATAGAAAGGGGTCTGTCTAATGGGTATAAGAGTTTTAAAAGGAAATTGTTTTTTTTCAATATAAATATAATATGATATAGATGGGTAGATATTTATAGATCATAAATGCTAGTATATATATATATATATACATATATATNGAGTAGAATATTTTAACTGACTAGAGGTTGAATAGAAAGATGATCCCTAAAATATAATTAATTTTAAGCGACTTATAATTAATAAACGAAATGCATGTATTCTTAAATTACAATTTTACTATAAGACATCTTATTATATAAAATTCAAGTTAAATGTTTGTGATTGTTTTCCCAAAGATAACGTACACATTATTAGGTTCATGTCTAGTTGTGTTTATATCTCTATCAATCTCTTTCTCTCTCTCTGTTTATCTCTCATTTTCTCTATCTCTCTCACAGTCTCTTATCAAGCGTTATTAATATCTTTATATATGTATCGCTCCTTTATTCTCTCTTTCTCTCTCTCTGTCTCTCTCTCATTTTCTCTATCTCTCTCACAGTCTCTTCTCACTCGTTATTAATATCTTTATATATTTATCGCTCCTTTATTCTCTCTTTCTCTCTCTCTGTCTCTCTCTCATTTTCTCTATCTCTCTCACAGTCTCTTCTCACACGATATTAATTTTTTTTTTATATGTATCGCTCCTTTATTCTCTCTTTCTCTCTCTCTTTCCCAGTCTCTCTCACACTTTCTTTATATTTTTCTGTTTCTATCTCTCCTTCATTATATCACTTTCTCTCTATCTCTCTCCCAAGCCTCTCTCTCTATATATATTGTTTTCTTTCTTTCTATCTCTCTCTCTCTTTCTCTCTGTTACTCTTTACTTAACTCTTTTTCTCTCTCTTTCTCTTAGTCTCTCTCACACTCTTTCTCTAACTCTTTCACCCTCCCTGTCTCTTTGTTACTCTTTCTATAAATAATTGTACATGTTGGTGTCACCAGGGTTGGTACATTATGGTGTTCGCCCTCATGACCTACCCATGTAACTCTTTCGAGTCTTCCAATGCCAAATAACAAGAACATACATAATTTTACATGTTGTTAACACCACAGGGTATGGCGTCTCCCGGGGCTACCCGCGTCAATTGCACCCCCTTGTAACGCCACTGCATAGACTCACATTTTACCACTATATGAATAAAACCAATTGGTGCGTACTATAAAAGATGGGTTCCATTTTCATGAATTGTTTAGTTTGTTACTGTTAACGTTAACATAGTTTACTTTTTGTGGATTTAGTTCAATTTAATTTCTATGTTATTAAATGATGGCAATGGAAAGTGTTTTTTGTGTTAGAGATGCACCACCAAGGCAATTTAAAGCCCATCTGTCACTCCACACCACACCATTTAAGCCACTCTGTCACCCCATACCATACTATTGATATTCCCTTTGTCTTCTCATACTATTTATAGTCCTTCTGCCACACCATACCACACTATTTATATTCCCTCTGTCTTCTCACACTATTTATAGTCCTTCTGTCACACCATACCGTACTATTTATATTCCCTCTGTTTTCCCATACTATTTATAGTCCCTCTGTCACACCACACTATTTATAGTCCCTCTGTCACACTACACTATTTATAGTCCTTCTTTCACACCACTCTATTTATAACCAATCTGTGAACATACACCACACTATTTATAGCTCCTTTCAAACTACAACACACTATTTATAGCCCCTTTTACACTACACCACACTATTTATAGCCCCTTTCACACTACACCACACTATTTATAGCACCTCTGTCACCACGCCCCACACTATTTGTAGCACCTCTGTCACCACGCCCCACACTATTTATAGCCCCCTTCACACTGCACCACACTATTTATAGCCCTCTGTCACACCACACTATTTATAGCCCCTCTGTCACCCCACGGCAACTATTTATAGGCCATTTACCACCCTACACCACACTATTTATATCCCCTGTCCCACTACACCACACTATTTATAGCCCCTCTGTCCCTCACCCCACACTGTTTATAACCCATCTATCCCCAACACCACGCTATGTATAGCCCCTCTGTCATTCCACACAACACTACTTATACACCTTCTGCCTACATGAATATGTGTGTGTGTCTGTGTGTTTGTGTATGTGAATGTGTGTGGGTGTGTGTGTGTGTGTGTGTATGTGCGTGTCTGTGTGTGTGTTTGTGTGCCTTTTTCGAGAAAGTAACATAAATTGTATTTTCATATGGGCTATTAAGTATGTCTGTATTAAGTTTGGAAAAGATCCATTTATTGTCCATGTAGAAAACGCATAAACTAATTTGTATATAACAAATTTAAATGGAAAAAATAGGGGCCGCCGTCCACCATGAATGTCAATGTTCAAATTTCTTTTTCACACAAACCATTCCGTAAGAACAACCAACAATTTCTTAAGGCTCATCGTGTATTCAGCTTTAATGGACAAACCTTAATACATACATTGATTTATATCAATATAAATTTATATATACAAAAGCAAAACATGATATTAAGGGTATCCTGGCCCAGTAGGTGCAAGATATAAATTTTGAAATATTTAATATATTAGCTACATTTGTGGACACGATGTCATAGAATGGGAAATAAAATAAACAGCTATCAAGGTCATTATAGACCACGTTTGGTTATGATTCAAACAATTTTTATACACCTCATATATGCAAAAACAATATTAAGCGCTTTCAGGCCGAATTGTCGCAAGAGATTATACTTAAAATACCTGCTTTTTCAATCGAAATCATGATCTAAATTTTCTATCAATATCTTT